>PVKH010011561.1:0-17707 GCA_004027955.1 Chaetophractus vellerosus
TGATGGCAAAGCCCCAAAACGTGTGTAACTAACAGAGGCGTTATGCCACACTTAGGGATGTGCATGTTGGGGTTTGTGGGAGGGGTGGGGGATGGCATATGGGTACTCCTGGAATCTTTGTGTAACATGTGTGTAATCAATGAATCCTAAAAATGTACATAGATATATAAAAAATAAATAAAAAATTAAAAAAAAAAAATTAAAAAAATGAAAAGACAAAAAAAAAAAAAGACTCTGCCCAACTTTTCCTCTTGTTCTTGGCAGGAGGGCTATTCTAACGCAAGTTAGTATGTTATAACCAGAAGCAGAAATACTACTCACACATTTCTAAGGTAACATCCCCTTACAAAATTCCAGTATCCCTTAGTTGTGCTAAGGTGAATGGAAAAGAGAAAATGTTGGGGTTTTTTCCTCAATATATTGCAGAAAGAATATATTGCAACATGCTCCCAAATGTGGCAAAGTTAGTGAAAAAAATTGGCTCAAATGAGAAAACCCTAAATGGAAACTCTCAAGAGAAACTTCAGAATCACCATTACAGCCATTTCTTTCCAACTGCAGATTTTTTTTTCTAGAGCTTAGTGAATATTAGAAAACATATAACTAGTACATAATACCTCTAATTTTATAGATATTATTGCTTAGGACTGAAATAGACAAAGCCCTGAGATCTACCTGTGGCAGACCTCATAAATTAGATATGCAGTGATTGGGAAGGGCAGTACATAGAAATGCATTGAGAAAGTCATGCACAAGGATATGTTACACCAAATGAAGTCTTGCAGTTCCGAGAATGGATTTTCAACTTGCCTTTTCCACACCTTACCTCCTCCTAGAATACCCTTTTCACATCACCATGATGGCTTATAAACTCTGCCCTATTGCAAAGGCCAGCTCCAGTGTAAATGCTAGAGCTTCTTGCTTCCTCCAAACTCCTAATTCACATTTCCTGCACTGCTTTTATGGAACTTACCACATTTGTCATATTAACATTGTATTTGTTCATGAATGTTTTCTCCCATTCATAATTAAAAACCATTGAAGGCAGAGTCTGAAATGTTTCTACCTTTATTAACCTCAAAGTACTTGTGTTCATAAATAGCTGTTGGCAAAATAATTATGCTGAAAAAGTGAACTAAAATGAAGGGCTGTATAACATTCGACGTAAATCAAAGTATAAGAATATTTCTCTCCATTTGTAGTTCAGTATTCCAAATTGTAGAAGATATGTAATAAAAGCAAAGGTAAAGCTTAATCACATCACATCTGGGGTGTGTGTGTGAGTGTGTGTGTGTGTGTGCATGTTGTTATAAAATAAACATTATCCTTTCCAGCTAATGATGGACAACCAATTGTTGATCATTAATTTTGACAAATTCACGCTTCATTTGAAATTAGCTGTGTTTATGTGCTTAAAAACAATTCAAGTAAAATCAACAAACATTGTTTGAGTTTCTACAATGAAAGACACTGTTTTATGCATTCTGAGAATCACAGAGAAGTATAATACATTAACCCTGCCCTCAAGAGGGAACTTTTTGAGGAGTTAAGACAATAACACATTACAAATAAAAAATATTGAGAAAAGAATTTTTGAAAACAAAGCCACAATTGAAGGGATGTCACCAAGCAATACATGATTAATTGCCTAATGAATTGTAGAGACAATCATTACTTTAGGAATCTGGTACAGGGTGAGTTCTCCATTGGGAGGTGGTGGATGACAGGGCTGCCACTTGCAGAGGTACATTCCTGTACTCCCAGAAAAGCCCAACTTGGGTCAGAGGGTGGGGTCAGGGGACAGCTGAAATCCAACCCAAGTTCCACTCGCCAAGCTCTCTGGTCCAATACTGACCTATTCCAGACCATAGAGGAGAAGCCTTTACATAATTCACACAGAGACATCATATGTGCCAGGGCCCTGGTTGAGTGGTGCTTTATGAAAAATGTAAGATTTGAGCAATTGTCTTAAAGAACTAGCGTAACTTGCTGTAATTTAAGCAGATGAGTAGTAGCAAAAGTATGTTTAGGGACCACTAGTAAGGGGAGAGTAAAGTGTTTGGAATATTGAGTATTTTGAGATAAGGGAAAGTATGGGGAAGACATTGTATGGATACATGTTTCTATGAATAGCCTTGACTCCAGACTAAAGAACATAGAACTGATTTTATAGCTATTTAGAACCAATAAATGATTTTAAGCAGGTTATAAATGATTTATGCTGTAGTAACATTTGTCTAAGGCAGTATGTTAAATGAATTGGAGAAGTGAGAGACAGGAGTGACGGCATCCCATGGGGATGCCATTGTGTTTGTACAGCCATGATGTGGTAAGGGTCTAGTCTAGGGCAATGACAACTGGAAAAGAAAGAAAAATGCAAAATAAATGGCAGACTAAGAGAAATACTGAAATCTGGAAGAAAGTTTTAATTTACAATAAAGATATTTTAGTTATTAAAATGTAGCCTTAATATTTCTTTTCCAATCATGTGTTAATTTATTTAGTGTTATTTCTTCATGGAGTGAAATAAAATTTCACCAGGCCTTTTGCAATCTTTGAAAAATTGTGTTTACTTGAGACTAAAGTAATGAAGTTTCACAATGGCCTCTGGAGCTAGACTTGCTAAGTTTGCATCACAGCTCAGCACTTACTGGTTTATGAGCTTGGACATATTACTTAGTGTCTCTGTACCTCAATTTCATGATCTATAAAATGGGAGCAGTAATAATATCACCTGATAGAATTGTTGTAAGGAATGGACCAAAACTTGGCACATAGTGTTAGTTGTTGTTGTTATTGTTGTTTTTGAGATGATTCTTATTATTTCTTGTGTTCTCTGGCCAAATCAGCCTGGGCCTAAGAAAATGGTCAAGAAGACTACAAAGCAGTATTTGTCTGACTCCATCGCCACCTACATTTCAGGAATTTCGACCTTCCCCTTCAACTTTCCAAACAATTCTGGAAATAGCCTGAAAACATCTCACTGGGTTGTTAGGATGTCCAATTCCCTTCTTGCTCAAAGGCTTATAACGTTGTTGCCTCCACAGGCTTCACTGCTGCCCAAAGAAACTCTGCCATCAACTGCTGTCAGTGCCTATGTACACCACAATGTTCCCAAAGCCCAATGCTGTGAGCTCTAAAAGGTCACCATTGACGCTGTGCTATTGTCAGGGCCACCACTGCCAACCCCACTTCTACTAAGACCTCTAAGGCTGTCATTTCTGGGCCAGCCCAACTCTTCTCCCTTCATGAGAATGGCCATCAACATCATGGCCACTGATGTCATTCCTGCTTTTAGCTTGTGTTTTTACTACCCCTCAGTGACAGATAAATTGCTCATTTTACTTTTAGTTGGTCTTTGTTGTTCATGATCCTCACCCTCAGGGCTCAAGTTTAAGTCCCAACAACACTTCACATGACAAGCACAATGCTGCACTTAGAATCTCCCTTCCCACTAGGAATTCACCCTGTACACTTGAACTGCCTTAGGAAGAGGCCTTTCCCAAAAGGCTACTTTATTCTAGCAAGTAGTAGCCTGATTTCTAGCAGCCCTACCTCCAGAGGCATGTCAAAATGTTGGTAAACACAACATGGGCTCAAGTTGGGTTTCATTGTCCACTTCTTAAAAAAAAACAAAAACAAAGAAAGGCTTTGTTTTCTTTCTAAATAAAGAAAAACCATAAAAATAAATATTAACATGGGATGGTATGTTTTCCTGTAATAGAAATAATGAACAGAAAAAAGCAGTGGGCATTAGATAAATAAAAGTAGTCAGTGTGATACAAGTTTGATCCCCTGATAATAACTGATACATCACAGGAGTGAAATCAGATGGATGCTTGTCTCTGAGTGCATTAAAAAAAATGTTCCCTCACACAGCTTGTGAAGCAATCAACAGGACCAGGGGCTATTCTGGACTTAGTCCAAGGCAATGGAAGTAGGTGAAATGAATACTGTAACATGGAAGCTAATAAACCCTAGGGGAAAGTTATCATATCACCAGATTGGAACACACTTCTGAGAATATTTGTGAATGTAATAGAAATATAAAAATATTGGAAATGTGAAATGAGTTTTTAAAAAGTTGATTGGAATCAACTGTTGTGCACTATAATGGAAAGGTATATAGTGCTGAGAAAGAATATATGACATTTACTACCCTGATATTCAATTCTAATAACAGAAGTCAATGTAGACTCATAAAAAAATTTAGCTATGGAAATCAAAAACAATTTCCTTATTTAAAAATACTGTCAGGGGCAGCCTGTAGCCCAGTGGATATGGGGCCGGTTCACCACATGGGAGGTTCCCAGGGCGCCTCTGAGCGAGCAAACCACCTTGAGAGGGCAAGCCGCCGTGGGTGGGGCAAAAAGCCACCACGGGCAGGGCAAAGCTGCCACAGGCAGGGCAAGTTGCCCGCGAACAGAGCAGAGCCACCCATGAGCAGAGCAGAACCACCCACAAGCGGGGCAAGCCGCCTGTGCGGTGATCTGACTCGGCGCGTCGCCGCAACAGGGGGAGACAAAGCAGACACAGAAGAACGCAAAAATGAACACAGCAAGAACAAGCAGAAAAGGGGGATATGTAACAATAAATAAATAAATAAATAAATAAATAAATAAATAAAAATACTGTCAGCTTTGATATGGGATTAGATTCTGGAGATTAAAGAGAAAGAAGTCACAAGCAAGCTTCAAAAATGTGTTTCAAATGTTGTTTCAAATGAAGATGTATGGAATTGAAGAAAGAGCAGGGAAGTTGGAGTCTGATGGGCCTGGATTCATGATGCTAAGCAAGTCACTCCTCTCATTTCTTCGTCTACACAAAGAGTACAGAAATACAACTTCAAAAGAGCTGTTGTCCTCAGTAAGATCAATCATGTGCAAGCCCCAGAATGGCATCTTGCACTGGCCAGATGCTCAATAAATGTCACCTCCTCTCCCTTTATCCCCCTTCATTTCCACAGTTAGCACTGGACCAGGCATTAACTCTTCCTTCTCATTTTTCCCCCTACCACCAGGATAGTAATATCTCCATTGCCAGGTCAACTCCTAAAGTTCATGGGGCCAGTGGCAAAGGTGGAATCATAGAAATGGCCTTGAGAGATCTCAAGAGGGTAACACATGTAAATGAGCTGCATATTAGGAAGAACTTTTCACCAGCCAGGGAACACTGATCCAGTTTGGGGGAGCTTTAAAATACAAAATAAGTATGACATATCAACATTTCTTTCTCAATGTATAACAGAGACGATGCTAACATTAGATAAGTAAGACCAAGCAATTTCTAGATCTCCTTTAACCCCTTTCTTCTGATGGTTGCCAGACTGACGTGTTCTTAGCACTCTGGCTGTCAGGGAACAGGGTCTCATGAACCATGGCGGCCTTCTCAGATCTGTGCCACCCAAAGAGCAGCTAGAACACCCATGGGTACAAACATAGCCGAAATTGTACCTTTTTAATGCCAGAGCTTTGTCCAGGCTTACAAAGGGATGTACACAATGAAAGCAAGAGAAACTTAGAAGTCCGCTGTTTTGACCGACATCAGCTATGAGATATTATCTAAATGTGATTTTATTTTGGTCTCCTCTACCCCTTTAGAATGTACACAATGGGGGAAGTTATCCCCTGCCACTAGACACACCATCCATCAGGCCCCTTCACTTCTGTGCTCGCTGTTTAGTCATAGATGATTCTGGGTTGGCGTTAGATTCAAAACAGTCCCAAACCAATAGTCAGCTGCCCATCACTGGTGATAGTGAAAATTCTGAACTGGACCTGGATTTAAATCTCCAGCCCACCACCTGAGCCAGTTTCAGACGAGCAGCTGCCACCTGGAGGGCAATACATTTGGCTTCTCTTTTTTGCAGCCCAGCTCTTCTACCTTCTACTGTACTCTTTATTTCTGGTTCCTAACCCCTTCTGGGTGACCATATGGGGAGCATGGAAATGAAAGGTGGTAAGGGACATTTCTTTCATGAATTGTTATTACTAAAAGCTGGCTTTAGGCTCTGAAGGACTGGGAGGTGTTTAAGCTGACTCCTTGTCTCACATAGGTTTCTGTAGGTACATTGGTGACCCCTCTGCTGGTCTCCTCCAGCCACATCTCTAATTTGTCCTTCCTGTTGTGCTTCTCCTCAAGCTGACCTTCCCCCACTTGGCCTCTAGTTCTCTGGTGGTCCATTCTACAAAGATTTTTCTCTGCTGTGGTCCCCTTGCCTCTTCCAGGCCAGCTTCTTTTCCAGGACATAAAAGGGCTTCTGGCTTACATGTCTACATCAGGTTCCTCCCTGGTTCCTGGGGTTTTGTCTTTCTGAACTGCTGCCAAGGGACAGCAGTTACTTTCTGGATGCAGCAGTGACTCACCTCTGCTCCATGCCAAACTAGCTCTCCAATCCATCTTGTCTGCTTGTCAATGTCCTCCGCTAGAGTCAGACTCAGTCCACCCTGGGCCCAAACCCAGAGGAGGCATAGCAAGCTCCCCAAGCATTCCTTGAAGTTCTCCCTTACTTTGCCTGAGTAAGGACAGGCAGGGCCCGGCCCTCCCCTGTCTGGGAAAGAGGAGGTTCTCCACGCAGCATTCCCAGAGAAATGGTCCCCAAAAATGCTTTCCTTTTCCTCTCTCATAACATTTGTATATCCTCCATTTGGGCTAGTGTTCCACCGGTGCCACTCCCCAGAGCTGTGAAACCACTCTTAACCTCCAGCTTTAAAAAATGTTCATCTTTATCCAACACTTCACTTTGGTGTGCAACATCTCTTATGTCATGAAACTTTGGTCAAAACCTAAATTTAAACAACCTATTACATAGACATATATTAAAAACAAACAAACACTGTAGATGAAGGAAAATATCCACCATTTTAATATTAGGAAAATATTGCACCAAGTCTCTAACAGGCAGGGGAAGCTATTCTCCTACCCCCTGAAATATTGAGGCTGTCATATATTCATCCATTCATTTATCAATAATAATTGAGCATATATATGTGCAGGCACTGTGCTAGGCTCTGAGATGATGAAGATGAACAAAAAGGGCCATAGTTCTGCTAATGGACTGTATAATCTACCAAGAAGGCATCTGTGCCTATTTTCTTTTGCCCTTCTGATTTTTCAAATAAGAAATCTATTAAGCTCTTGTATTCTTGGTTCAATGTTGAAAACAGACCACTTTTTTCAATGTCAACCTGTACAAGGCAATTAAGTTAACATATATATGAAACAATCGGTCCTTGCCAGAAAGTAACTGGAGTATATGAGATGAGATTGTTACCTAAAGTCCTTGCCAAGGTTTTGTGTTATTGAAACCTGAAAGTTCACTTAATCAGAAGTACTTCTTGGTAGAGCAACATGGGTCAGTAGGTGAAGCAATGGCATGGAAAGGACTCTGGGAACATGAATTTTAATTTGGTTCTGCCACTGACCGTGACCTTGATCAAGTCACCAGCTTTGTATCTCAGTTTCCCTGCTGTAAACACAAGGAGAGACCTTTTAATACTAATGTTTATGAGTGATGTTGTGCTCCGTTTACTTTACACCTAGAGAAGACAAGTTAGCACACCAATTTTCATTTTGTGGATATTGAAACTGAGCTACAGAAGAATCAAAGAATGTTTTCAGATTCTTATAGTGAATGAGAAACCATCCAAAAGTTGAAACTGAAGATCTGTACCTCCCCAATCTCTTATCATGATGAGATTCTTGGCAATGTTAACTATGAATTTGGTTATAGTGGTTCAGTTTCCTTTGTCCTTTCCTTATCACAGAAAGACTATCCTTCCCATCCTGCACTGAAAGAAATGTATAAGCTTCCTCTTGAAGCCATATTTTCTTGCTATATCGTTTAAGAATGGCACTGCCAAATGAAACAAAGCAAAATGACATTGGACTAGGAATTCAGAGTATAAAACAATACAGTCAACCATGGCTCACAGTCGTTGAGGCCTTACTATGTGCCAGTGCTTTATATGGATCTTTCTTTTAATTCTCAAAGCAACCCTGAGCCATTTTATAGATGATAAAAAAAAAAAAAAAACTAAGGCTCAGAGAAGTTAAACATCTTTTCCAAGATCACACAGCTAGTAAGTGGAAGAAGCAGAAGTTTTACCCAGACCTCCACCTCTGGAATCCATATTCTTAAGCAACTTATTCTGCCTTCCAAAGATGAATAAGATTAGATACAGCTTCCTTTGAAGAGGTTCATGGGCAAATGGAGGAGAAAGATTCATAAGTAACTGCTATGCAAGAGAAAAGTGCAATTAAATCTGTTCAGTGCTAGAGCAAATGGATGTCTGAGAGAGTGCCACAAAGGAGGTGACATAGCTTAAAGGAGAGCAATGAGGGGTGAGAGATGAGCATTCCAGAGGAAACAGTATGGGGCAAATATACAGTAAATCTGTAAGGTGCATGAGGAAGAAACTCTGAGAAGCCAAGTGTGGCTTGAGCATTATACAATTGTCTCCTTTCCTGGGCCTCCATCCACCTTTCGGTGGCTGCATAACCTGCATGTAGACAGAAGCCTTCCCACCACTGCACTGAGAAACATCCACACTATAAGGCCACTACAGCTCCATTGTCCCCCATGTGAGAGCATAAAATTCTCAGTCTGAGGCAATCCATAGAGGAATGGTTTTTTGTCTATTTGTGATGCCAACCACAAGCTGATGGTGGCTTTTAGGATAACAGCCTCCCTGTCCCCCAGCATCCAAGTTGCCTACCACACTCCATGAGACACCAACATATAGGCAATGCAAATGAGGTATGGGCTAGAAATGGGTGTGAATAATGGTGGCTAAATGATCAAGCAGGCAGAGGGACTCAAAAAGCAAGCGTACCATATGAGACAGAGAAGGATTTGTATTTGCTATCACTGGACGCCCAGTGTCCTAGTGTTTCGTGTTTCCATACATATTACTATATAGACACCTCCAAAAGTAAGTGTAGATGTATTTTCTTTAGGCTTTTAAAATTTATTTCCAAATAAGATTCTGTTTTTGCTGTTTATCAGGCCTAAGAAGCAATACACTCAAAGGACTTTTTGGAAGAAGATCAAGTCACTGGGTTAAAAATAATAATTTAATATTTGCAGTTTAATAGGGAAAACTGGTGGAGTAAATTTCTGAATACAAAATCCAAGTTTGTAGTAACACTGATAATAATAATAATGTCTACAACTAACAATTTTACCTCTATTACTTGTAGATGTTTGAGTATTTTATACTTTGAGATAAGTATTGTCATCCTTATTTAACATTTGAAGAAACAATGTCTTCAAGAGTTTAAGAACCTTACACAAGTTCAGTAGCTAATAAGCAGCAGAACACAGACTGAAAATGAAGCAGATTTAACCCCTAGGGATACATAATCTTAGCAATCCAGATTCACAAACAGCTTACAAGTACCATATTTAATGCTCTCACAAATTCTCTACCCTATTCTTCATCTAATCCAAACCCTGCCCACTTGTGGACTCAGACAGACATGCCTATTCCTGAGGCCAGCCCCCACCTTTGTTCAGAGCTTTGTGAAGGGTTGGGAACTATAGGCCCAGAGAGATTTCACTCAGCATCAAACTCATGCTTTATATTTACATCCTAGACATGCTATTCAGATCTTTTGAGGGACTCCTAATCCCTTGTTGAGGGTTTTGACCCAAACTCCTGACCTCATGTTGTCTAAAACCTCTTTTTCACCCCCTTGACCTTGTGTGTTCCAGAATCCTAACCTTCGCATCTGAAATTTGAAGCCTGTCTCCCTGGACTCTGGACCTCTTACTTGCTAATCTCTCCCTCAGCTGACCCTTCTGGAATTAATCAATGATCCACCTGCCAGGACCCTTTGTGCCTAATCAAACTCCCAGTGCTGGCCCCTCTGGCTTTATCTCTGGTCCATTGTCTCCTAAACCCTGTTAGGACATGCTTTGAAGAAATGGTCTGATTTTCAAAGACGTAAAGACAGTTTACAGCTTTACAAAATACATGCCTTGAAAATAAGCATATCCACAAAATCCCAAAACTGAAGCTACTGGCAAGTTGTTCACATGTCAACAAACCATGGAACCAGTCATGAGTCAAAAGAGGAAGGCAAGCAGGAGGGAATACAAAAATTAAGGAGCCACTTTAATGGTATGAATTTTCAAGACCATACTTATCTATGTCTATTTTATCTCACCTACTAAATTACAATCTCCTTAAAAACAGAGACTTGAATTCCATTCCTTTTTAGATTCCACACAATGACTAGCATAGTGCCTGGCAGCAGTTAGCCCTCATAAATGTCTATTGAATTAATTAATTAATTGGCTTAATGTTTACTAAATTGGCTACAAGCAGCCTTTGATCTCCTGATCTTCTAAGACTCTCTCTAAAGCGCCTCCACAAACAAGTAAATAACCCATGTCAATAATCCTCTATGTCAGTTTGCTTTCCTATGCTCTCCAGATTTTAGAAGCAAAAAAGGACAGAAATTGTCCGTCTCATCTGATTCATCTATCCCCCTGAAAAGAAAGGAAAACTAAATAATAAAGACAGGCAAAGAGAGTAGCACTAGTCCATGTTGTTCAGGCCTATTTTCAATTTAAAAAAAAATCTTTCAAGGTACATCTGGATGGCTTAAAGTGAATTACAACTCAGGGTAAAATTAAGAGAGAACAATGCATTCTAGTTCTAAAATACATTTAGGAACAAATGGAAAATAACATTGGGCCTTTGAAAATAAGGGTGGACCTAAGGTTTTCAAAATGGACAGACTTCCCTTCCACTTGAACAGTGGCACCATGCAACCAAACAAAGAGCTGAGGGGCCATGTTTCTGTCCGGAGAGGCCCCACGTGTTTGCATTAGTGAGGTAAGCAGCTCAGAGGAGGGGACTTAAAAAGAAGACTTTGTATTGTTCATGGAGTCTTTCAAGCATAGTAAGGGTGGAATTCCATCTGTTCAGTTCAGTTCGGTTCAGTGAGCTGGTTCACTTTTAATGGTTCACTGAGCTGTGACACCTAGTAGAAATTACAACCAATGTTTTCAAAAATCTTTTATGTTATCATTTATTGACCTGTGTGGCATGATTAAATTTTTCAGCTCCTTGTGTTTCTGATCTGTTTTCGGGGCATCTCTTCCCTGATGATGGTGAAATAATTAGCATTAAAAATGCCCCTGCAAAGGAGGAATATATTTGTTGAACTCCGTTTTGCATGCTGGTTTAATTTGTGCATGATTTCAGACAAACACAGGAAGTTACAAAGCTTTCACTCAGGGTTTGCATTCACTTTAGCCTCCTAGCCATGAACTCTTTATATGCAGAAAGAGCTATGAATGCCTAACAGTCTTTGCAGTAGGTTAGCAGATATTCTACCTTGAGAAACAGGTAGAATTCCACTCTACTTGCTTGAATGACTCTCTGAACAATACCTAGTCCTTAAGTTTTTCAGGAGTGAGAAGGTAATGGGGGAGGGCATTGCATCTGATATCTGCTCAGTGGCATCTTACAAAAAGTCTGTGTGCTTGCATGGACCTTTGCGGGAGGCCAAGTACTGATCAGCAATGATTATGATCTCAGCCAGATCATCACTTTCATTTACCTAAAGGAGAAGAAATAGAGTGGCACAATGCTAGAATGATGCAAAGTGATGGATGCTTATTTGATATGCATTTTGCAAACAACACATTGGACATGATGAAGGAAAAGCCTTGACTGAAGTTCAACAAATAACAGAAGACATTCCTGCTACACTTGAAGTAACTCACCTCAGAGATGGCAGACCTCTTTCTCATAGGGTGAAGTTAGCATAAAACCTGGGGTGGAGGGAGAAGAGAGGAAAATAGAGAGAGGAATGCTTAAGGAAGATTTCCACTGCGTGCAATGGAAATCTGAAAAGAATGAAAGTGAATCTTTAAAACAGAAATCTAAGGTAGAGGGAAAGGCAGAAAGGCTGACCGCAGCAGGCACCAAGTCCCGTTGGTTATACCTTCATTATCATATGCCACCGCTCCTTTTGTCCATCACACATCATACACTCCAATTCACTCCAAAAAGTAGCTCCATCATTTTCATATGATCATTTTTCAGTAAAGGCAGAGTATGTAACACAAAATAGACAAAGTGTCCCCATGTCTCAACAATAAAGAGCTTCCCCTTGGAAATATCATTTCATCAAATAAAATGATCCTGGTTTATTTGCCAACAAGGGGGAAGGAATCAAAGTAGAGACGCTCATTTAAGTGATACTTGTGTCAATTTTTACTTCCCATAAATGTCTTTGATTTATTTTATACTGCAACTCATTTTACCATAGTCCCAATCCCAAGACTGCCCCTGTTCCTTTATCACACGACCTTATTTTCCTTCAACGTAATTCCAGTTAGCCTTACCATCAAGTGAAAGTGGGTAGGAGAGACAAATGTTCACTGCAAAGAAATAATCTGATGTGTATTTTGCTTTTCTAAGGTTTGCTCATATCTCTGGTGAAATTCCTTCCACTAGACTTTTTGCCTTTTGGTCATTGAACGCTTTGGTCTCAGCAGTGTCCATTTGCATTTGTCTCAGACACTAACTCTCTTAACTATCTACATCTTCCATTAGAGCCACTGGATGGCTAATTTTCAGCACATAGTAAGATAGGTCAACAGAGCGATCTCTATTAATATTTAGAGCACTTGATATTCTTGGTCCTAACTTCTCTTAGCCTGTTTTCTCCTTTAATAACCTTCTTCCTTTCCAAAGCTTCTCATTCTGAGCAGTAAACTCTGTTGATCAAATTAGTTTTTATCAGGTGAAAACTAGGTGACCTGAGAAGCAGCTACTAGATAAACTCTGACTTTTTTTATGTATACAATTTCTTCCTTTTAAAAGAGAAAGTATTATCAAATATTGTACATGTCAATTATTCCAACAAAGAGTAAGCACCAAAAAAATTCTACTATAATTAGGTCTTAATTTTTATTAACCTATAACAAAAGGGAATGCTTTGTTCTAGAAATGAATATAGAAATTTAAAAATGAGAAGATCAACTCCCTTCTAAAAATAAATTAATAAGATGTTTCTGAGGACTCTCTGGAAAGTACAGCTCAGTTATTTATGTGTCTCTGGGTTAAAGTTTTGTTTGAAACTGTTTCAGAAGCTAACCTGGGTGGCATTTAGAAAAGCACAGCATGATTAAGGATTGCTTTACAAAAAGAAAAGAAAAAAGGAGAAAGTCGGGCTTCACCAGCTTCTTGGAATTCTGGAAGACACAACTGACCGTGAAGACTAAAGAATAGAATGAACACCCTATTCTTTGAATTTTTTTAAAGAAAGATTTTGAGAGTATTCTGTGTTAGATACATGAGTTTTTAAAACAGGAAAACTCAAAAAGGCATAGGAAGAGGTCAGACATGGCCAGTTGTTTCCTGTAGAATGGGTCTCTTTGCCCATTCTAAACATAATAAATGTTACCTTTTTCACATGTGTGAAAACTTCTAAAATAGGAAAATAAAACAGGCATTTATTGGACACCTACTGTGTTCCAGGCATGTCACACGCTTGCTCTCTTTGAATCTTCACTCAGCCGTGTTGAGGCAGATATGATTGTCCTCATTTACTAGATGAGGAGGTTGATGCTCAATGAGATTAAATAGATTGCCTCTAGTAACCCAGCTGGTAAGTGAGTGGGGAAAAAGAGATTCAAACTCTGGTCTAGCCAACATCAACTCTTGTGCTCTTGCCACTATTCCACGTGGGCTCCAGGGAAACTGACTTAAATGTCTCTGGCCCTCACATCTACGGCAGAACTACCTTGAAATCACTGTCTTCCAGCCCCTCCTTCCAGATCTCTATTAAACAGACTTTGGATTTCTCCATTCACATTAAAGTAGAAATGCTCTATTATCACTTCGGAGGTATTTGGGTTTCCCCAGGCCTTCAGCCTTAAACTGAAGAGATTATGTTCTAAGGGGAAATTCTGATCTCTGCAGGGAAGGAAGGGAAGACTTTCCTGTATGGTGACCTCCTCCTTGCTCTGCTCAAGGCCTCCTCTCGCATGCATACCTTTAAATATGAGTGTGTGCAGTGTACCATGCAGAGTTCAGCAACATCTTTTGGCTAACTAGCTGACATTTTGGTGCTTAATAAAAATGGACAGAGCCTGGGGGAGGCAATTACAATAAGGGTACTGAGCTAGAAACTCTGGGAAGGAAGAGGAAAAACAAAAGAATAAAGTGACTAGAGTTGAAGGAAAAGTGTAACAGGTGAGCTCCAGCAATGATTATATTAGTTCATATCATAAGCAATGGCCCTACATCCATATGAGGCCTTTTAACATTTTAATGTCCATACCCCTCAGCTAATAAATTTTAGACACTATATTTAGTTCATCTAGCTGTGTACATATACACACCCCCCCCCACATCTCTAAAAAACAGTTCAATATTTAAGTTCAATATTTATAAACCTTGTAAAATTAAAATGATTTGACTCTGTGTTTTTTATAATCATCCCTTGAGCTAACTTTTTTACATCCTGAGGTATCACAAAATCAAAGTACCTTATGCTCCAGTGCAAGAAGTATTTTGGCCTTCAGAGAATAAACACCCTGAGGAGTTTACCAGAGCAACTTGCTCATAAGGGAGAATCATTTCCTATGCATTTGCAGGAAGTCCATTAGCAATCACCACCATCATCCCACAGGGATCCCCAATGATATTCAACACAGCAATGTTCACCTTGTCCTTTCATGCTCAAACATGACAAGGTGTTTTGGTCTTCCAGTGAGAGTGTGATGGAGAGATCAACATGTTACCAGCAGTCATTTTCTTATACTCCACATTAGTGGTTTTCATACCTTTTGGCTCAGGAATACTTTATACTCTTAAAAGATATTGAGTACTTCAAAGAGATTTTACTTCTCTGGATTAAACCTATTGATATTTACCTTATAAGAAATGAAAAAAAATCAGACATTTCAAAAATATTTATTCATTTAAAAATAATACACTCATTACATTTTAGAAAATTATATTTTTATGAAAGGTAACTATATTATCCAAAACCAAAGAAAAACTCATAGAAATTGTGGCATTATTTTACATTTTTGCAAATCATTTCAATGTCTGGCTTAATAGAAGACAGTTGGATTCTCACATCTGCTTTTCCATTCACTCTGTTGCAATATGTTGCTCTGGTTGAAGCATACGAAGAAAATTAAGACTCACATAGACATGTAGTTAGGAAAGGGAAGAGTATTTTTGTATCCAGTTCAGATAATGTTGAGCAATCTTTTTTGATACTAGACCAAAACTCAACAAGTGTTAGTTTACTAAAGATTAGTTGCATTGTGTAATATGAACTATTAATTAATTTTTTGTATTCTATTATCATTAAAATCCATTCTCTACCTTGCATATTTAATGAATCCTTTACCCATGCATGACTTGGTATCATAAGGCTTTGGTATTTGGAAAATACTGATTCACTGAATTATGCAAAGTTTCTAAATGTTGACTCATTTCATTTTATGATATTAAAAAAAAAAACTATCATCAGCTAATAGCACCACCAATTTCATATGAAAAGTGTTTAAGTCAAATTAATAAGGGTATATACAGGTTTTCCAAAATCGTAATTTTAACCAGAAAGCTCAAATTTCATCATTTGCATAAATACTGTCAATTGTTTTCCTTGAAGTTACAGGTTCACTTCATTCATTGTCAAGAAAATTTCTGCCAAATATCCTGGCCTCAATAACGTCTGCCAGTGATCTGTCAAGTAAAATGGTGCTCCATGAAAACGTTGCTAGTTTAGTTTGCAACTCAAACATTTACAGAAATGCTTTTCCTCAGGACGACCATGATACTTTGATATATAATAGAATTTCCCATTTTGTCACGCAGAATATTAAAAATATAAGTATTCGATGTTAAGATTTAATAAAATTAATGCATTTTATTGATTCATCAAAAACTTTCTTAAATAAAACTGGCAAATGTTTTAAACTTGCAGTGCATAGCACTGAAGAAAACAATTACTACTAAGAAACTTGGTGCCCCTGCTTTGATTCTTGCTAAGGCACCAGCAGTTTTACCTACAATTGCTTTTCCACCATCAGTACAAATGTCAGCACAGTAAAAAAAAAAAAAAAAAAAAAAAAAAAAAAAAAAAAAAAAAAAGGCAAATAACATTTTTGCATTGTTATGAAAATAGTTTTGACCTCATGGACCCCCTGAAAGAATTTCAGGCACCACCAGGCGACTATGGACCACACTTTAAGATTCACAGCTATACCTAAATAACCTCTTGTGTCTACAACTACAAAAATACTTGAGGACTTTTAGAATGTGTGCATACTGAATATGTGTTTTCGTGAAAGTCCCTCAAGGTGTATTTTAGTAAGTGCTTTGCCTGTTAGCTATTTTCACTTGCTTGGTTTTTGCCCTGTATTCAACAATTACTCAGGTTCTTATAGCTATCTGTCCTCTTATGTCCTGCAGAGTTGGATTGCTGATCCTTTTCCAGAACAGATACTGTGTCCTATTCATCTTTAAAATCCCTGCATGTGACATTTAGTAAGTGTTCAGGAAAAATTGGGGTTCAATGAATTAAGGGATACTAAGGTAGTTGTCTTCCGGGATGATATTAGTTCAGCCTTATTTTGAGCCTAAAAGAGCCTTACTATTATTGCTCTTTTAGGGTAAGTGGTAAATGGGGATGTAGAATTTATCCAAGAATCTAAGGCAGGATCATTTTCGGACACCGTTTCTCACTTCCTTGGTCATATTTATCTTAAAAAAAAAAAAAAAAACTTCGGTGTCAGTGTGCAGGCTGTCTAAATGTGCCTTTCTAGTCTCTTATCTTATCTCTTATCTTTTAGCATTGTATAATTCAGCAGCAACTTTCTTCTGAATTGTTAAGGAACTGTGTATAAGTTTCCCCCATCCAAGTTGGTAGAGTGTCTTGGTATTTCCTCAGGTTTTGTGTAAGTCTTTAGCTACACTGACTAAAAGTTTTGTAACCACACTTTGTTGAATTTGTACAAAAGTTAGAAAGAGTTATCCCCTAACTATACTTGTTTCACTTCATTTCTGTCAAAAACCAGTATATCAACCAATATTTATGCATCTCTTTATGTTTTACAAATTATTTCATATACATTCTCATTTTCTTTCATAGTAAGAATGGCATTTGTATTTTTAATACTAGGCCAGAAACTAGACTAGACAATCAACACACACAGGTCTTTCTGGTCTCACAAAAACTTTATAAAGGAGTTACTATCATTCCCAATTTACAGATGAGGAAACTGAGGCTTAGGGTAATAAATAACTTGGCCTTTTAACTAGCAAACTATCAAGGTGGAATTTGAGCCCAGATTTCTAACTTCAAAGCTTGAATCTTTTCCACTAAAGCACACTTCTGGAAATTTAATTTTAAGTTATTCTTATTGAAATTGCTCCAAATTCTTTATCAGAAGTTTGCCTCAAAACACTGTGGTTTGGGATTTACTGTTTTTGGACAGCTTACTGAAAGATTAAGAGTCAGGATTGATGTTGTTGTTTTGAGCTAAGAAAGAATATTATCTAACCCTGAAATATTTAGGTAAGATGGAACTCCTGAAATATTAGTAAAGGTATTTGGTTAATGCCTTTAGTAAACTTACCATTTAGCTAGGTGTTAGTTTGGTGCTTTTAGAGATTCTTTGCTTTGTTTTATTTTCCCCCATCTTACAAGGCTATTTTTAATA
>PVKH010011562.1:0-17705 GCA_004027955.1 Chaetophractus vellerosus
GAGGTCGAGATAGAAAGACCAAGATCACGCGTGGAGAAACTTTTTAGTACCCCAGATTTGGCTTGGAGGCAGCAGAAACTGAGGACCCAGACAATGTTTTCCACAGGGAGAAGCAGAAGAGCAGAGCTCGACCTTGGCAGAGAAGATACCCTGTATCTCAGCATGACCTAGGTAAGATACTCACAAAAATAAGAAGCCCTGTGTCTTCCAAAAACCAACAGAACAGAACAAAACAAAAACACCTCACACATACACGCAGTGCAAAAAAATTATGTCCAATGGCATGCTTTCTCATTTTGCCTCATTCCCACCGTCATTGTTTGGACACATTGGAAATTATTGAGCAATGTAACCACGATACTCACTTTGTAATTTTAAGTGACATTTAAGAAGTTGACATTTGAATTGCTATTTACTATTTACTGCCCCAAATCTCTAGAGGTATGTTTATTTGGTCCACTTTTCATTTCATTAAATTTGGGGTGTATTCTTCATAGCTTGAGCTGTAGATTATCATTATTTAGCTTTATGATTTTTATTGTATTACAAATATCACATATACTTAAATAAAAAAGAATTATAAAGTGACTATATAAAACCAAGGAAATCTCTTTCGATACAGCAACATGGTCAAGAGGAAGATTATTAGCCACATCCTCAAGACCTAGAAACTTAAGCCTTGTAGGTCTGGGAAGCTTAAACACAAATGAGATTTTGTTTGTGGTATGAATCATAAACATAGTTGCTGTCATTTAAAAAAATCTTTTTCTTGTAGAAATAACATTACTTACATACACTAAAATTCACCCTTTTAGTGCACAATTCTTGGAATTTTTACAAAACTTATATGGTGTATACCAACTTCTAAAAGTAAGATATATTGAACAGATATCTTAACCAAAATTTACTTCTGTGCCTATTTGAATTGAACTAGTTCTCCATCCCAAGTCTCTGGCATCAACGCATCTATTCTCTGACAAGATAGTATCACCAAGGCAAGAACACCATACAAATGGTACTCCAGCAGCTTTTTGTGCTTGGCTTCTTAGAGAAGCACAATGTAATTGAGATTAACCCTTATTAAAATGCTCTATTACTTTACAACTGTAGAGCTGCTTATTCAGCAACATTTCTTTCCAAACAGAACCTGGTGGTATTGCTCAAGAAATTGATCTTTTAATTTTTAATTTAGAGGGGAGCATATAAAGTTAATGAAAATGCAATTTGAAAATTATTATGCAGTGTCTACAAGTCAAGATCAATGGTAGTAACAACGAGGAGGGTAGAGATCAATGGTGTGACACTGTGGGGATGACCTGCTTGCCTTGGTATTGAGTTGATAACTCCATCATTGATTTTATTTCAGCTGCATCATTAGGATGATTGTGCCAATCTGAAATGATCTGGGAGGGCAGCTCAGACAGAGGATACACAAGGGTATGGGTATATGAGAACATTTGATACATTTTGAAAACATACAGCAATGCAGTATAGGCATGGAAAAGGGTTTTCATGAGCCTCAATCACCTAATCTTTCAAATGAAAGGATTCATTTTGCCTTTCTATTCTATACTCTCAGTCAAATATTACTGAATTTGAATCATGCTCAGAAAGTGAACTCTGAAATAGCTTTCACTGTGAGTTGAAAATAATAGGAGACAGACTCTTGAAACTGTGCTTAGTTACAGGACATTTTCAGAAACTTTAAGCCAATTTGATATATACAATTTTATATATATCATCTTAGACTTTTCTGGTTTTTGGTTGTTGTTGTTTTAGTTTTTTTTTTTTTTTAGTATTTGCAGGAGAAATTTTAACTCAGAAGATAAAGCAGTTGAGTTTTT
Organism: Chaetophractus vellerosus; assembly: GCA_004027955.1. Classification (NCBI taxonomy): domain Eukaryota; kingdom Metazoa; phylum Chordata; class Mammalia; order Cingulata; family Chlamyphoridae; genus Chaetophractus; species Chaetophractus vellerosus. Next base: position 1,845 of record PVKH010011562.1, read on the forward strand.
AAGCAGGTAGTCTTGCACCCTTGTTCATCTAAAACGAGTTCTCTCAGTTGGTGTCACAGAAGCAGCTCTGGATGCTGAAGCCCTAGTCCTGGGCTTTATTCCTAACTCTTTCAAGAAACTGCTAAGTGCCTTTGTCCACTAGGAACCTTGACTTATATTTCCACATCAGTAAAAGTCACAGTTTTGTTAAATTCAATTTAATTTGACTAAAGATTTTTGATGGTCGATGATGCCTCAGGCACTGTCTTCACCATCAAAGATCTCACAGTTTGGTGGATTAGACAGTCAAGGAAATGGAGATTTACCATGATGGGTGGAAATCAAAGCTGTGAGAACATTGAGTTCAAGGGGCTGTTGTGGTGGGGCACTGAGAGAAAGTGGTTTCTCAACTGAGACTTATTATTTAGGTAAGACATAGCCATGTTAAAGAGGAGTAGAAGAAAGATATCAGGCTAGGGACCTAACATATGCAAAGAAATGATGGTAAACCTTTCAGGCAAGGAATTATAAATCATTTAGTGTGCCTGGAGAGCTGTATTCTGGAAGGAGAACAAGAAGAATTAAGGCTGGAAAGGAGTCAATCCTGAAGAGTCATGTTATTTTATGGACTTTGTGCCTTATCTTAAGGGCAAAGGGGAGCCCCTGAAAGAGTTTGAGCAGGACTGGAGGCAAACCTGAAGTCAGGAAGTTAGACAGTGTGGTCATAAGCCTGATAGGAAGCCATGGTTATCTATGCTTGTATTGTCAGTATGGAAAGTGAAAAATGAATGGAATTGAAAAATGTTAAAGAAAAGTAGTATTTAATGGCTGTTGAAGTGAGAGCCAAAAGCATCCTCCATCTTCTGCCTTAGGGCAAAGAAGGGAATTACCACTGAGTTAGGAAATGGAAAAGAGAAGTCTTTAAGCAGGTGTCTGAATGGTGCAGAGGTCCTGGTTGGACTTGGACTGTTGGGATCCATGGGGAAGCTGCTCAATAGGCATTTAGATTTAAGGGTCTGGACTCAGGTGATGGCTGTGATGAGACACTTTGGCCACCGTTAGCGTGTGGATGGTGACTGAACACACGGTTTTGTATAATGTGTCAGGTCCCTCCCTGCCATTTATGCAAATCTGACAGGGCAGCAGTGGTAGAGGAGTATTACTTTTGAAATATTAATCTCCACTCCTTCCACAATTTTCTTCACAGAAGGCTAAGGTGGCAGGAGCATGTTCTGAGATGCATGTCCCCCTTTGAGGGCAAACCCGCACCTAAGATTAGGGGTTAAGAATCTGTCTGCAGGGTTAGTCGGGGGCATCGTCGTTTCCACAGCACCAGGAGGCTGGGTGAAGCCTTGGTGGCCTCACAGGCAAGTGGCTGGAGACGCGGGTGGCAGGCCTTACTGCTCCACAGAAGGCAGGAGAGTAACCTACAAAGTCGGGAGATAGGAGGGCAAAGCAGCTGCCAAACCTCCATCCTCCCTGGGAGGAGGTTCCCAAAGAAGCCTGGCTTCTTTCTGCTCTTGATCCCACCCTGGGCAGCTGCGTTGAGGGAGGATCCTGTGCGCTGGCGCTGATGCTCCTGGCCCTGAAGGAAAGTCAGCGAGGTAGAGGGTGGCCCGCGGTGGGCAGGGGCACCATCTGTTACGAGGTGGGGGAAACTGACTTCTCAGTTGATGTGCAGAGTGTCCCAGTGCAACCTATGGCTGAATGTCAAGTTTTTCCCTGATCAAATGCCGCCCTGGCCTGCTCCTGTTTAATCTGTTGCCAGATTTTATGAATAAAGCTCTATTGGAACACAGCCTTAACCAATCATTTTCTACTGCCTTTGGCTGCTTTTGCCCTACAATAGCAGAATTAAATAGTCTTCACAGAGACTACCGGGATGCAAAACCAAAAATATTTACTATCTGGCCCTTTACAGAGTTTGCCAAACCTAGAGCAAAAGTCAGACTGTACCTGTAGAGCAGAATGGTTCTAGCTTAGGTGGGGACTAAATAAGTACACAGAGCTGCTAGTGCTAAGTAATAACAAAGTCAGTGTCTCTAGCTCCCATATTCTCATTAGTGCATTCACTCTGTTACCAACAACTGACTAGGATATTTCAAACATTATGCTTATATTACTAGCAGAAATAACAATGCAGGAATAATCATTGTTAATTTTTGAGTACTTGTTATAGTATTTTATTTAATCATCATACAAACCTAATGATGGCTTCTAGTATATTATTTCCATTTAATAGATAGTTTAAAGAACATGCTAAATGTCATATTTAAACTCCTATGTCAATTTCCAGATCCTTTGCTCTTAGTAGAAAGAGTAGAGTGCCATAGGAACATAGAGTGATAATGGGGCTCTCACCCAGCCTTTCAGAACATTGATGTTTTGCTACAGCTGATGCATTAACTATCAGAGATGGAGAGGGTGAACACAGTGGGGGAAGGATTCATGAAGGCCACAGGCACTTTCTAATCTTCCTGAACTTTTGCAGGGTAATATGTAAGTTAGTTTTCTTCAGCCTGCAGTGAAGGGACATTTCAGTTATTGGGGTTCTGCTACATGAGATATAATAATACTAAAGCAACAAAAGTCTCAGGCACATTTTGTGCATACTCACCACAAGTGAAAATATCATATTTATTATTTCATTTTATCCACACGATAACTACATGAACCAATAATTTTATTTTATTTTACTTGACCCAGAGAAGTCAAGTAATGTGCTCCGAGTTGCCTGGTTGGTAAGTGGCAAAACTAGTTTTCAAATTTAGACATTCTGATTCCAGAGCACTGTAATAAACTGCCACATATTGTTCAGCCTGCACAATATAATAAAGTAGCACTCAGAGCACTGGCCACTTGATAGCAATTCACCACCCACCCTAGCTGGCTTTCTATTTCTTGAATTCAAATTCCCCAAAGACAGTCTGAGAATTAGCATTTGTTTTATACCTTCCCATTACAGACACAGGCTCAGGGGCCATGGCCCAGCCCTGTCACCGCCCACCTCCTCTTCTACTGTTCACTATATTCCCATTCCACAGCCCCAGGAGGACATTAGGTAAAATGAAAAGGCTTGACCATACCTTAAACCTGGAAGCCCAGAAATCTCAGGTGCAAGAACTCCCTGTGGGGTTGTGTAAATACTCAACACTGAAACAGCACAGATTTCTCTCTCCTCTCCCGCATTAAGTGGGGCCTATGTAGCATCATCTGCAGACCTTGACCGGAGCAATTTGGTATCCTGGGAGACCAGCCACAGTGGGATCTCTTCCCCTTCCCTTTTGCACCCTTTGAGCTGTGTAATAAAGCGGTCATTTGCTGAAACTTTCTACTGTACCTGAGCCTGTGTTCCTGTTGCAGACATTTTGCTCCACAGGGCAGAATTGCTATGCCAGATCCCTTGTTGTGGGTCAGGGAGGGATTCCTGTTCTGATCAGCTGCAATAAGTCATTGTACTCCATACTTTAGACTGTCCTAGAGATTTGTGTGGCAGTCAATTTGAGCGGTGGGGATAGATGCCTCTCTGGGTAGGTGGTCATTGGACTATGAGACTTTATAAATCAGAAATAAAGGTAATGCGCTATTAAGTAGCTTGTCCAAAGTCATTCAATATTTAATTTGTCAGATTCCAAACTTGAATCAACATTGGTCAAATCCAATAACATTTCTTCTCTTTTTTATAATGCATTACTATGTTATATGTTTGTATACATGTCATGTATGTATCTATCTATCCATCCATCCATCCACCATTTAATTTCCTGAATCCCAAAGTATCAGAAAACCCAGTATTTAAGTTCACTAAAGCCTTTGGCTTCTCTTTGATTATCTAAAGTAGTATTTGAAGCCCAAAGGAGTTGCTGATAGGTATACATCATTAAATGAAAAAGCCAGTTGAAAGTTTTAAAATCGCTTACAATATTTCAGGTACAATATTCAAAATAGGGTTTGAGAAGTTTGGAGAGGTCTTGAGATTAACTTCAAATTCTTGTCTTACCAAATGTATACATGAGAGAACCTTGAGTTTTTACTTAACTGTATGCCATCAAGTACCACTTGGAATGCCTTGGAACTTATCATGAAATCATATTTTGTTTTTTTTTTTAAACATTAACTGATCATACCATTATTGACAATTAGGCTTCGAAATTAAATCATAAAAAGAAACCAGACATCATGGTTAAAAATTTCTGATGGATTTTCATTTTTCAGGAAAATAAATATGAGCTGGAAACATACATATGCTTTTCAAATTTGTTTTGCTTATTAAAAGTTTTGTTTGGAAAACTGCTTGGTAAGCATAGACACATCACCTAGCAAATTCACTCCTAGCTATCTACCCAATTGAAATGAATATATATCCACCCAAAGGCCTGTAGTCCATTGTTCATACTAGCGTTATTTACTGTTGCTAAGAAGTGGCAACAACCAAAAACGCCCATCAACTAATGAATGTATAAACAAATTGTAGTATATCCATACAACGTGATAGCATTTGGCAATAAAAAGAAACAAGGTACTGATATAGCTACAACATGCATGAACCTAAAGATCTGAAAGCAGCCTGACTAAGCAGCCTGATTCCATGAATATAAAATATCCTAAATCAAATAAAAGAGATAGAAAGGAGATTAGTAGTGGCCTAGGATTGGTACTGGGGATAGGGAGTGACTGTAAATAAACACAAAGATACATTTTAGAGTGTTGGAAATGTTCTAAAATTAGATTGGTATGCAAATTTTACCTAAAAAGCATCCCACTCTTTTCAAATTGAACTAGGCTGGAGGTTTGAGGAGAGCTAGGGAAAAAAATTATATTCACTGACCTTTTTTCTATAGGTTTCTAAATGTAGCTACATTATTTCCTAAATAATGAAAGCAATTCTTGGATATTAGGTTACATTCCTACTCTAGTTTAAAAATTTAGCTAAGGGTATATTACAAGTTATAATTACATGGGTCAGAATGCTTTGTGATTGGTAAGGGAGGATAATACAAACAATACAACCATAAATAAAAATGCTACATGACTTCACTGACCTGTTTTTCCTGATAAGTATACTTTGTTTTCTCCTTTTGTGACAAGCTGTGTGTTAGTATATTTGAGGAGGCTGAAGAACAAAGACAAATATGTAAGACATAAAAATTGTGCCTGTTTTAATAAATAATGTTTTATTGGAACTCAGCAACACCCATTCAGTCACATATTGTCTATGGTTTCATTTATGCCACATTGGGAGACCAATGAGACCTACACTACATTAAATCATTTACATAGGCATTTTTTGGAAGGTGTATACTGTAAAGATGTTAACCAAAATTGTATAAAAGTTGAAAGCATTTTAGAGATATTGCTGGATAATAAAGTCACTAATAGAATGAAATAGTTTGTGCCAGATTTTAACATTTACTTAATTCTTTGTTATTTCATAAATAGACTGAGAATATTGATGTATATTTTCTGCTTCAGTGTTACTAGGAATGTACAAGCTGGAAAAAAAGATGGACAATAAAAACTTTTGTGGCTTAAATCTCGTCCTCATGACATGGTTCTTCCAAAATTTGGCATTTAAAATGAGAATTATCTTCCCACTCCTGCGAAAAAGTAAGATTTCACTTTTATGCTAAAAGTGTGGAAGCATTGTCTTTGTAGAAAGACAGACTTTACAAGTACTTTTTTCACCATGAAGACATTTTTCTCCCCCACAAGCTTCAATGCTTTACTTTTAGCAGCAACAGTTTATAAACATTTAAATGGAAATTTCCGTTTCAAATGAAAATGTAATCATACAATAAATAAATAGAATTAATCATTTGGCCAACTCGCCCTTAGCGCTATGCCTAATATGAATTTCAGTCTTCCACATTTATAGGTGAACCTGTGACCTGAACCCTGGGAACCCACCAGTACCTCAGTCCAGCTTCCTCTGATGCTTCTCTCCTTTTCCCTAGGTAAAGGCTGGAAGAATGGGGTAGCTAATGACAAAATTTCAATTGATGGACAGGAAAGTTTGGATACTGAGACAAAAGAGGGAAAATAAGACCCTCTGAAGAGGTAACCCCACGTTTGAACAAGACTGAGTGGTTTGGATCTCAGCCTCAGGGCTACTTCTGGAGAGATGTGGCCATGGCCGAAAATGCAGGTCCACGTGATGGACGGATCTTGGGTCACTGTCTCACAACTGGTAAAGAATGTTCCCCATCCAGGATGCCTGGATTGGACTATTACACACTGTCTCCACTGAAAATCCAAAAAATGGGAAGACACTGACAGTTCTAACTGATTTCTCCCACATTCTTACAATTGAAACTTAAGTCAGGTGGGTAGTAATTTTGCCAAGGCCCTGGTTCCTTGCTGCCTGCTCACCTGTTGTGACAAAACACAATGAAAGAGATTGCTCCAGTTAAGGGAGATTTCTGTTTTATTTGTAAACTGCCAAACTACAGAAGGGATTTTTTATCCAGAAAAGAAGGAGCCTTACCCAGGGAAATGGGCCAAAAAGTCCTGTACTGCAACCTGCCCCAGGATTTTACTCTGACATATTAGTGTATATGGAAGGATTATGACATGGCACTATTTGAATCTCCTAGGTTAATCTGTTTTTAAAACAGCACAAAAAACCTGAAACACAAATTAACTGCTATTGAAGTAAATGAGTTTTACTTTTACAGATTTATCATATCTCATAACATATAGAAATGTTCTTTAATATTTCAATGTCCTCACCTACTCGTGTCAAACTTTACTGTGGTTTAAAAAACATTGCAGCAATCAATGAAAATAACATCTCACAATTACAGGATTTTACTCCAGATGGTCTAGTGAAATGGAAAGGAAATATTCTTGAGTTATATTAAAACCATTTATTCTGTAAACACTATCTTAGGAATTAAAATTATATAGAATTTCAGTAAGAGCAAAAGGAGCATCAATTTATTAATAAGTTAAACTAAAGAACCTAAGTCAGAATTATTTGAAGAGAGAAAACACATTGGTTGCTCCTCTGGGCTTGTGGATGTTCAGGGTTTGGCAGCTGTAAACTTGAATCAAACCTGCACTTCACCCTGGACCCCAGAGACTTCAGAGCTGAATCCTCCTGCTCTCATGGGGACCTGATGATCCTGAGGATGCCCCCACCTTCCTGGGCGCTGGTCCTGGGCTGAATTGCTAGTAGACTTGGAAAATGCTTGGTTTCAAACTCTAATTCAACCAATTTTTGCCTGTTAGTGATAATTTTCTTAAGTCTTTGAGATTTCCTGTAGTCAACACAACTGCCAACCAACTTTCTTGAGCTCTTTCCTCATGAGAGCAAAACCACCCTTGATTAAAGGATATGGTGTTTTCCATATTTTTCTCAAGGTCATTGGCTCTCTTCCTGTAGGAGTCAAGTTTTTGATGTATACACCTCATGCTTTTTCCTATACATTGGCAATTGTCTCTATTTCTAAGAGCAAATTTCCCTCCTGCACTGATGTTCTGTAAAGTTATATTTCATATTCTTTTTTTTTTTTTTTTTAAAAGATTTATTTATTTTATTACATATCTCCCCTTCCCCCCCATTGCGGCGACGCGCCGAGACTTGGTCACTGCGCAGGCGCGGCTTTCCCCACTTGTGGGCGGCTTCTGCTTCTATTCACGGCCAGCTCTTGCTTCAGTTCACGGGTGGCTGGCTGCGTTCCATTCGTGGGTGACCTGCCCTGCCCGTGGCGGCTTTTGCCCTGTCCGTGGCAGCTTTTTGCACTGCCCACGGCGGCTCTGGCCCGCCCATGGCGGCTTGCCATTCTCAAGGCGGTCTGCCCGCTAGGAGAGGTCCCCGGGAACCGAACCCAGGGCCTCCCATGTGGTATCCCAGCGCGCTCTTTATCCACTGAGCTATCTAGCCGGGCCCTATTTCATATTCTTGATATTGTTCAAGCAGTATTCAGAGTTTCAGCTGAAGATTTTGAATCTCACTTTCAAACTGTTCTTTTTCAAATTGTAAAGATGTCTGCTTGGTTGAAGACTTTTGAGCTGTAAGTGCTTCATTCACGTGATTGTCTTCACATGCCTTTAAAAACATTCCTTTTCTCTCTTCCAACATTTTAAAGGAAATATTTTAAGTTAGCAGCATCAGTGAGTTTCTTCAAATTGACTTCTGACTGATAAATTGGTTTCCACATTCTAAATCATATTATTTGTCTCCATTGAGTCGGCTGTGCCATTCTGATCCTGTCCTGTAAAAAAGGGGGCAGAGGTCACTGCCCCAGGCTCAGATCCTTATCTACCTCTCCTCCTGTCTCCCATCATCTCTCAGTTCACTAACCCCTGCATGGTTTCTCCACTTTTTCTCCCATGTATTAGTATTTGTGCCACTGTGGTCCTAATCCCCCCTCAGCAGAAACCCACAGCTTTAGGAAGATAAGCACCCCCCATCCATCTCTCCCTTCCTCCCTTTTCTTCCTGGAATCCATATCATTAGGAATATAACCACTCCCAGCCTGCCCCTTTCCACTGGAATTTACAACTCTAAACTGATAATGACTCTTTTCCTCCCTAATAGCCCTCTGCTTCAGGAAGATAAGCTAAACTCACTCCTTTTGCTTTTGTAAGCCCTGCCTGCCCGCTTGCTTAGGAATTTGCCCACTTAGAGTCCCTATATAAACTTATGAACACCAAGACATGGGGCTCAGATTTTTGGAGACTTGACTCTCCTCTGAGCCCGCATGTAATAAAACTTTGTTCCTCTACCTCTTAGAGTGCCGCTTGGGTTTTCATTTCATCTACCACAACACTACCACTTACCTCAGAGTTTGTGGTGAGGAACACAGAGGTTAATGCACGTGAAGCACTGAGAGCAGTGCTTGGCACACCAAGGGCCTAATGATGCCAGCTCTAAAGTGAAATTCTTGTCCCCAATCCCATATCTGCCTAACAGCTTATATCCAATGAGAAATGTGACACTCAGCCCAAAGCTATTGGTCTTTTAGGAACCACAGTCTCCCTCAGAGTAACGGGTTGATATTCCTGATGTTCTCAAGGTTCCTTGAACTCCTCTTAATGTGTATAAACACCCTTTCTTCTCTGCATTTCTCCCATGCTGGTTGGGCCTCCAGAAAGAATATCTGGCATCTGAAAAATTCCATAACTTATCACCCCTGTATTCATTCTGTGACCCACGGGCCATCTAGAACTAGCTTTGTACTTTACACTTTATACCTCCCTAATGCTTAGGAGAAATGATATCTTCTGTACCATGGAAGAAAAGGACTACACACATACATTCACTTTGCTTCTTCACATATAAAGGAAGACCAAGTAAAGGGTGTTAGCAGCAGAGCATACTCTCTCTTTGGGCATAGCTTTGCATTGCTTCAGACCCAACAATTGCATTTGGCTGTTGGAGGCTAAATAAACATATTCTTATTTCTTGTTGAATTATCTGTTTCATATGTTTTTCTTCTTCACTTCTTTGTAGTAGCGATATGATGTTTTAAAAATACACAAAAGCATGAGGTACCCATAACTCAATGTGTACAGAGCTTGAGGATTTACTAACTCAGTTAATATGAATGTCTCCCTCAGGGTTTGTGCATGTGCATCACTTAGAATACAATGATTTATTCAGTTTCTTAACATATTTTTATACCAATCCTGAATTTAAATGAATTGTTGTCTTTGTCATTGTGTTAAGCCAGAAAACAATGGAATGAATGTTGCATTATTTCTACAAAGTCAGGAAATTCATTTGCACATTCTATTAGTATTTCAGTATTATTTTTATATTGCCCATTTCCAAAAGTATTTGAAATCCAAATATGAATATTCTATAATAGGCTACTCACATGCCTCAAATACTAACAAGATGGCAATATAAATGGATATGGAAACTTTAATGTCTATTGCATATGTACTTTTGTTGAGATGGAGAAAAGAATACCAGGTTCTGATAGGCAGCTCAGGATTTATATGCATAGAGCTAAGCACCCAGCTCTCCAAATGAGAGTCCAAAATATCGAAAACATTCTACGTTAATATCTACATTCCTGCATTCCTGCGTATAAGGTCATACATAAATTTTTATGAGTGTGTCTTCATCATTGCTCAAAAGGTTTTGAAACTTTCTACACAGATCTTGGCCATTTTATTTTTATTTTTTATTTTTTTAAAGATTTATTTATTTTATTACATATCTCCCTTTCCCCCCCGCTGCAGCGACATGCCGAGACTGGTCACTGCGCAGGCGCAGCTTTCCCTGCTTGTGGGCGGCTTCTGCTTCCATTCACGGCCGGCTTTCAGTTTGCGGGTGGCTGGCTGCGCTCCATTCGCGGGTGACCTGCCCTGCCCGTGGCGGCTTTTGCCCTGTCCGTGGCAGTTTTTTGCCCTGCCCACGGCGGCTCTGGCCCACCCATGGCGGCTTGCCATTCTCAAGGTGGTCTGCCCGCTAGGAAAGGTCCCTGGGAACCAAACCCGGGGCCTCCCATGTGGTATGCCGGTGCCCTATCCACTGGGCTATCAAGCCGGCCCCTTGGCCATTTTAAATATAACAAGCAGGTATTCATATATTTTTTAAATGTTATTATTAAATATAAGTACTAAGGATTATTCTCTGAAATAAATATTAGTTAATCAATGCAGTTTCCTGTTTAAAGAAAGGAAATACATAATTGGCAAATATACATATGAAAATATGCTCACTTGTCATTAGGGTAATACAACTTATTACCACAGTCAGATATTACTATCCTGTGTCTAAAGTTTAAAAAGTGTGACCCTACCAAGGGTTGGTAGGGTTATGGTACAACTGGAAGTGTTATTCACTGCTGCTGCGAATGCAAGCTGGTACATTCACATGGGAAAATTATTTGCCAATTTCATAAAATGTGAAATGTCTTTCTCATGTGACACAGTCATTCCACCCACAGGTATTCACACAAGAGAAATGAATGCATATGGTCCTACAATAAAGGTATCCTCTGAGCCTACCCTTTTAATGTAGTTACATTTGTTAGAACCAGCTGTGGTGTAAGTATCATCGTGAAGGCTGTGGATTCACTACATAATCCTGTGCATGGGTATAGGGGAGGCAATCCCCATGGAACTGGCATCAAACTGGCTGTCTTATGAATTTCAGAATATGTTAGTGCTGTTTTATGGATAACACAGATTAAATTTTAGAAAACTAGATATGGTTTCAAAATCTGACCCCATATAATCTCCATTTGTCTCATCATAAGAAGGGAAAAATTCATAATGAAAATCTTTGAATATAAGTAAGCAATTGTTCTTTTTTTTGCAAATGCATACTTTTCTCCAAAGAATTGTCACCTTGCTTATGTAGTCATATTTTGTGCCTATTGAATAAATATAAAAATTGTAACATTTTCAACTATTTGTTATAAAAAATTACAACCTGACTGAAGCTGAAATTGGAAGTGACTGTCTTTAAGTAACAGGGTTTGTTTTTTAGCAATGCATTCATTCACAAATAATTTTAACAGGATTTTGTATTTTATGACTTTACAAATTCTATTAGGCTAATTTTGGACAATGCTCAACTATTATGGAAAGCAATAAATAAAAATTACTATGTCTTTAAGAAATAGTTCTACAATTGTCAGTACAGAGAGTTGGGTACCTTCATAACCTCAGTGTTGTGTACACACTGGTAGAATTGTGAAAGGAGAAAATTTGTTAACTCCTCTCAATATCCTTAAATTTGCACATGTGTTTGTACGTTCCAATTCTACCTTAGGAATTTATCTTAAGAAAATTTTTAAGGAAATGTATAAATCACAAGGCTATTTACAACAGCATTTCTTTTATAATACGTGTGGTAGTTTGAGACTTTTATGGACCCTGGAAAATCATCCCTAGAGCTAATCCATTCCTGTGTGTTTAAATTTATTGCAGGTGGCACCTTTTGATTACATTACTTCAGTACAGCATGACCCAGGGTGGGTCTTACTGGAATCCTTTATAAACAGGATGAATATGGAGAGAAAGCCAGAGGGAGCCAGAAGCTGAAGGCAGGGAAACCCAGAAGAGAAGAGAGAGACCAGCAGATGCTGCCATGTGCCCTCCCATGTAAGAGAGGTGTCCATATTGCTGGCAGCTGGTCTTTAGAGAGAAAAGCATTGCCGGATGCTTTTATAAGTTAGTAAATCTCCATTGTAAAAGCCAACCCTATTCTGGTATATTGCATTATGGCAGCCTAGCAGGTAAAGCAATATGAAAAAATAATATAACGAGAAAAACCAAATATCCAATAAGAGGTGACTAATGCATTATTTATGATTATCCTAAGAATACAATATTCTCTAAATACCATTAAAATGTAACAATACATTCATTGATGTCAGTAAATATTTATGATTTATTGAAACTAAGGATAAAATGCAGCAATACGGTGTAATGTCATTTTTGTTTTCTAAGAATGCTTGCTTTTGTATCAAATAAATTTTGAATGATAAAACCAAAAATGTTAATAGTAGTAATGATTTCCTCTTCTTTTTACTCTATATCTTCATTTTTTACTTTTAAGTTTTTAAATTTATTTGAAACATTCTGAAATCCCCATCACTATAATATCTCTTTAAGTAAATTACTCTAAATAGAGTAAATGATTAAATACTTGACTTCTACTTAAATGCTGGGCAGTGATTAAACTGATTTTCTGAACTAATAGGCTCTGCATGAATGAGGGATTGTTCACATATAATTAACATAATATACAAAAGTGTTTTAGAGCATACAAAATCTATAGGATGGGGGAATAAGTCATATGTCAGAAAAAGATTCAAGATAGATGACATAATGATCAGGAACTTTGACTATAAATTAACATGCTCTATGTTTTTCAAAAGTATTTTCTGGGGTAAACTGACACTTGGACACATACAAATGCACATAGACAAAGCTATCTCTCTTTCTTTTATTTTTTTAGGTGGTACCAGGGATGGAACCCAGGCATGGCACATGTGAAGCAGGCACTCAACCACTGAGCTACATCCACTCCCCTATTTTTAGCTTAATAATTTTGTTCATAATTTTCTGAGATCACACTATTTTTTCTCTGAGAATAACTCATTTATATATTATGAACTAAGCTATTTAAATACAAACAGTAATTCTATTACGTAGTGAAATAAAATGATGACCATTCAAGTTCTAACTGTAAACTAGGAAAAGGTACTAATACTTCCTTAGGTATCTTAGTAAAATATATGGCAAAGTTAAGGTATGAGTTAGAAATTACAGTGTAATGCTGATTTAATTAATGTTTCATGTATCATTTTGCCAAATAGTTCTAAGTGTTAAGAGTAGTTAAAAGAATGGGTAAAAGTTATCTTGTTCCTGCTGTTGCTGTAATTTTAATATTGTTCTTATGATATTGCAGAACCTAATTAATTACATATGAAGGGAATTGGAACTTATGAAATAATTTATAGATGTAAAAATTTATCAAATTCATCTTTGAGAGGGGCTAAAACCTTAGAATCCCATTATTCTCAATAAATATTTATTGACTTAGTAAATGATTATTATTGATAATTTGTGAAACAAATTAAGAATTCATTATATGCCAATCATTAGTGCAGACAAATGTCAGGAAAAGAATTATAATATGAGCCAAACAAATGATATATATGGTTTCTGTCTCTTTCTCCATCCTTAGACAAAAAGAGTTTTCATGTTTCATTACTTTTGACAATTCCATCATTTTCCTTGATCTTCACCTTTATTAAATGATTTGTTTTTCTACTGAGACCATATATATGGTAGCATTTTAAGGGACAGGACATCTAAAAGCTGTAATTAACTCCACTGTCCATCAATGAAGGAATGTTTCACAGATTGTGATATTTCCACTCTGCAGAATAGTATGTAGTTGCTCAAGAGTTAAATTTATGCTAGGGGCATAGAGGCATGTGCAGTATATGTTTTAAGGGAAAGGAAAATTTGCATGGATGAATATAACATAGCCCGAATTTTGTGCAACAGAAAAAAGAAATCCTATAAGCCTCCATTATGGATGCACATTTGTATGTGTGTATGTGTTTCTATGAGTGTGTGTGAGTATGGAGAACAATATATAATGCATAATAACTGGTTACACTGAAATAAGATGAAGGTGATTTCTTGTAGAAATTTCTGTTATTATTCTTAAAGATTATCTGGTTTTACATTAATAATATTTCAGAGGGTAGATTTTATATTTTATTAGAAATGAATTGATGAATGCTTAAAGAAAAAAACCACTTGGAATGAGTGATATACATTTCAGGGATAATCAGAGAATTTTTTTCCTTTTTTTTGGTCAAGGAAAAGAGATAATTTACCAAAAATAAATCAACAAAATTCACAATAATTCTCAGGGACCACCGATCAAAGATGTAGAGTCCAGCACAAGAGCCTGTACATAGATCTTTTAATTAAGAAAAACCCTCTGCAAGTGACACCCTAATCCCTGAGCCCACGGAAGGTGACAAGAAAGTTCCTATTTGATAAATAATATTTTGAGGTCCAGAGAAAATTAGTTTTAAGTTAGGCAGGATTTTTTTTTTTTACAAAAAAAAACAGTTGATAATAAACCTAGACAAAATGTGGATGCCATGCCATGTTGTCATTGATAACTTCATGGAAAAACAACTATGTTTAACAGGTTGTTGAAATGACATATGATTTCATTACTTTAAATGTCAGAACTATATGGACATGGCTTTTAGTGGTAATATGGATCTTGGGAAAATTTCTATTATTATAAAAATAATTTGTTCCATGGAAAAAATAGGTCAACTTTCCAAATCCCCAATGCTGCGTATTCTTGTTATAGATTACAAGGAATATGTGGGGAAAGCTATCCATATTGACGTTTAATTTTATTATTTTTTACTTTTGGGAGAAAATGCTTCCCATCACTTAGTCCGAGTATAATACTTCCAATGTGTTTATACTAAAATGAAAAGGCTGGGCATCAGGGAAACAATGAGGTGACCCTGGGCTTCTGAATAATTAAGACCAGAAAGTGGCCACTTCAAGGAGCTCTTACTTCAGTAGACTGTGTCTTATTCCTTGCTTAATATTTCCAACAAATGAAAGCCTATGGGATTACTATTCACATAAAAACTTAGTTTTAAATAAGAAAATTGTAAATGTAACCTCTGTCATTAATTATATCTAAGGCACATATAGATAATTTATCTGTAATTTTAGGAGCTTACTGTCATCTATGTCTAAGTATTGATTATTACAATTTTTATCGGGACACCCTAACATCTACCAGTGATCAATATAGCTGCAAATATCAAACACAGCTTTGAGTCAGATTAAATTTAGTTCAGTAAAATTTAGATCAATAATGTTTATTATAAATAGTAAGCACTGAGTTAGGCACTGGCTTTCAAAGATGATAAACAAGGCAAGATCCTTGAGATGCTTATAGACAACTGAGTGAGAAAAAGCTAGAAAGAGATTTAAATTCAGCATCATGAGAAAAAGCCAATACACTAAGAGACAATAGAAGTGTTACATTTTTATACTGAATAGATGTGAAGCAGAAAGTGTCAGGAATTGAGGCTGAGGAGTTGCACATAGCCCTGATCATGAAAACTGGGTATGTTACATGTGGTATTTTGAGGTAAGTCCTGATAATGTTGGATGCACATGTTGATTATATAAATCAGGGTGAAGAAGTCAGGCCTAGAGATACACATTTGTGAGTCAGTGGATAAGAGTAACAGATGGACCTTGAGAGTGGATGAGCATGCAAAAATAATATATAGTCAAAGTAGGAAGGAAATAAGCCAAGGAGAGGAGTTAACAAACCCACTGATTAAAAGACAGAAGATCAAGAAAGCTTTCAGGCCCGGCTAGATAGCTCAGTGGATAAAGAGCACGCTG
>PVKH010011563.1:0-17698 GCA_004027955.1 Chaetophractus vellerosus
TTTTGAATTTCAATTCAAGCTCACAGACCCCTTGTTAAGACGCTCTGTAATAGTGGCTTAAATAAATAGAAATTCATTTTCTCACACATAAAAGATGCTTGAAGGTAAGAAGTCCAGGGCTTGTATGGAGGATCCATGGTCAGTGGAATACAAGCTCCTTCTCTATTTCTGCTCTTCCACCTTTATTGTGTCATTTGCTCTCCAACTTGTGGTCACAAAATGGCTCCTGCAGCTCAGCCATCATATCCATCTTCCAGGCAGGAAGGAGAAAAAAAAGGAAGGCAAAAACGAGTAGCTTCCAGCTGAATTAGACTTCTTTAGCAGGCTCTACCTCCTAACCTCTGTTTACAAAACTCATTGTCGGGAAGCAGATGTGGTTCAAGTGATTGTGCTCCCACCTACCACATGGGAGGTCCCTCGTTCAGTTCCTGATGCCTCCTAAAGAAGACAGCGAGCTGGTGCAATGGGCAGGCACAGCAAGATGATGCAACAAGATAACACAACAAGAGACACAAGAAGAAAAACAATGAGACATAACAAAGCAGGGAACAGAAGTGGCTCAAGCGATTAGGCATCTCCCTCCCACATTGGAGATCCTGGGTTCGGTTCCCAGTGTCTCCTAAAGTAATAAGGAAGACGAACAGGCACAGCAAGTGCAAAAAACGAGGGGGTTGGGAGAAATAAATAAAATAAATATTTATTTTAATTGTTAAAAAAAATCAACTCAATATTCACCCCTAGTTGTAAAAGTGATGGGAAAAGCAATTTTTTTATTTGGACACATTGCTGCCCCAAATTAAATAGAAGTTTGTTAGTAAGGGTAAAGGGACATGTTCATCGTGTACGCATCTAGAAATCTGTCACAGTGCCTTTAATCATTCTATCCTCTTGTTCCTATTTAATGCTTTTGGCTTTGAATTTGATATGAAAATTGCCTCTCCTGTTTTTGGATTTGCCTAAATATATATGCCCAACCATTTGTTTTCAAACTTTCTTTGTAACGTTCCTTGAGATGAGCCCAATCTGAAAATCTTGGTCTTTTGAAAGGACTGTTAACTGATACATTTATTTTTATTTTTCCCATTTTATTTTTACTTTTACTATTATACTTCCTTGTTGCTTTTTTTATTTTTTCCTTTCTTTAGATTTACTGGCTTGATCAACTTTTAAAAGTAATTTCCCTCCTCTTCTGTTACATAGAAAGCTTCCCTTTGAAGCCCTTACTTCTCTTAAATAAATGCCATGCCTTTTTCTGACTGAATAACAAAAGCCATTGTGAGTAGTATGAGGAAGAAATGCAATTTATTTCTTCAATAGTGAAATAATAGAGTAATTGGTACTACGTAATAATTAAGGCAGCTCATTTTCCTCATTCCTTTCAACATAACACGTAGACAGCAACAAGTATCTCTCCAACTCTCTTAGGTAGAGCTGGGAATGAGCCCTGTCTTGACCGATTTCCAGTCCGGTAGGCAACATTTCCAGATTCCTTTCAGCATCTATCTGTTGAAGGAAAAAGGAAAGCTATTACCCTAGAATTCTATAAGTCCACATCACCATGAATTGTGATAAGTATTCATCCTTACCCTTCTCTAAGTCTTTATACTGAATGCAAAAGAAGTTGCCGTAGATAATAAAGCAAGTAACAAATGAGTAACACTGCAATAACATTATGGACATTTTGCTATCCCCATTGTACTTCTTTTAAAATAGTTTTTTTTTTAAAAGCTTTTTTAAAAAAGCTTGAATTCTGCTAAGTTCATGATGGTTCAGTGAGGACCTCACATATGAAATTTAGCTGTAGATTACTTGGTGAAATTATTAATTCTTTTTTTATATTTTTACATTTATGTGAATATATTGCTTTGAAAGGAACTTCTTAATTTTTTTTTTTTTTTGCTCTTGTCTGGCTCCAAATTATACCTTCCACTTCATGCCACAGCAGTACACATGTTCCTAAGAGCAATTAAGGGTCCTAAAATTAAGTGAATGGTCCAAGTGTTAACATCTAAGTGGAATTTTGCTGTTTTTACCATGAGGAACAATATAAAAGAAGAAACCAAAGTTTTATTAAAACCATATTACTTCTACTCCAACTTCATCATTCTAATTCACTTAAAATAATTATTAGTATTTTAGGTCCCCTATTGGTATGATTTGGGGACAAACGAATATACATTTTGATAAATCTTCAAATAATATCTACATTTATTAATGTATATAGAAGTTAAACAAATAAGTAAACGACTATGTACAAGAAGCTCTCTACCTTGAAACATTCGGGTTGTGATCTGTCCCTGCTGCTCACCGCTCTCTCTCCCATTTGTATCCCCGGTTGAGTGGTCCCCTCACAATATCCACCTTTACAATGTATGGTAGGGGCAGAAGAACCAAGAATCAGTTCTGCTGGTGGAAGTGCCTCCTTTCCCATTCCCACTATTTTCTTGCAATGTTTCAGGCAAAGGGACCATGGCACAGTGTCCTAAGGAGGGAATAATTAATAAACTAATAATTTTTAAATTTACCACTTTCCTCTCTTCTTAGGTGTTTTTCTTCTAGTATTGACCATAAAAAAAAGGCTGGTCTCACATTGGCCCGAAGAAAAGTGAAGAATATTTGAGAGTGAGAAAGAAGAATATCTGATGAAAATAAAATTATTATAGAAAAAATATGTGTGAAAAAGCATTTTATTACCAAATTTGAACATTAAAATTCCTTGGTATATAGCTTCTTTAGTTTAACTGGCTATGAATATCTACTAAAAAATGAAACTTCACAAGATTGATAATAGGTGGCCGATTGTTGAAGCTAGATTATGGGTACATGAAGATGGAAAGTGGGTTCATTTTTACTATTCTTTCTATCTTTGTGTATGTTTGAAATTTTTCATAACAAAAAATTTTTTTAATGAGATTTCAGAAAACTGTTCTTGGTTGGTTAATTCTGAAAAAGAGATTCTATTGGGTATTACACATTCCCCACAAAAAGAACATCATAAGGTAGTGAGGGTAGCACAATATCGTGACTGTGGTTAACTCCAATAAATGGTTGAGAGTAGTTGAGATGGGAAAGTTTAAGTCATATATATGTTTCCCCAATTTGAAAAGGAGCAATTAAAAAGACAATGGCAATTAAATGTAATAAATGATCCTGCATGGGATCTAATAATAGGGGAGAAGAGACTCAAAAGGACATTATTGGGATATATGAAAAATTTGGATATATAAATCTGTAAGCTTTATATCAATGTTAAATTAATTGAACTTGATAACTCTGTTTATGGTGGTTAAGTAAGTGGATAGCCTTGTTCTTAAGGAAGTATTATGTGTTCAAAGAGTATGATGTATACAATGTACACTCAAATGTTTAGAAGATTAGATAGATAGATAGATAGATAGATAGATAGATAGATAGATAGATAGATAGATGTGGATAGATAGGATGATACAACAAATGTGGCAAAATTAAAACTGGTGGATCTGGTTATCTGGGAGGAGGGATATGTTGATGTTCGCTATATGGTTTTGTATTGTTTTTGCAACTGTCCTGTAAATTTGAAATTATTTCAAAATAAAAAGTCTAAGAAAAAAAGCATTATGAGTAGTTTCATCAATGGAGTCCAACGCTGCTCTGGAATTTAGTATATTGACAAAATGTTTCAAACCTGGATACAAGTCCTCTATGATTGAACATGGGAAAAAAACAGAGTCATGAATAGCATTTGAAAATAGACTTTCAGTAAGAGAAGACAATACTTACCAGAACCAAATCACCAGTTCTCTAGTTATTTTTACTTTCATGCTATTTGGAGTCAGAGTAATAGCTAGAGAATCAGAAGTTTATATAAACTAATCCCCTAGAACATGCTATTTATTTTACCCCTTTGGTTTTTGTGTTGTTGTTTTTTTCCAGTTAAGTGAGAAGCCTTGAGATTAAACTTTCTATATTCTAGAAGCATTTTGAGGAATACCGTGTTTGAAAGGAAGATTTTTCTAATGTATCATATAGAATTTTGTTAATACAAAGATTGTCTTCTTTGCTGAGAAAAAAACAGAGACTAAAAGCTACAAAAAAGGGAAGAATCATTCTAAATGTTTGTTTAATAGTTTCACCTCTTTGTCAAATTTCCCACGTAAGCTGCTGCGTCTACTTTCATTTTCTTCTCAGCTGGCCTCGGCTTAGTACAACGATCTGCCACACTCACATATCCACTATGTGCTGGAATGTAACAATATCCATAATCCTTGCCTAGGATGCAGTTGTGGTGGGCAGATGTAGAACAAGAAAGGCTCTGAAAATCTAGTGGGATACCAAGGTCCTGCTCTCCATGAGGCCTGTGTCGTAGACGTGACAGTGGTATGCTTTGTGTCTTTTTGGGTTGGTTTGCTTAGATGTCAGTCACATTTTAAGGCAATTATGGTATGAAATGCACTAGGGAACATTTCACACAGTATCAGGAAGATGTGGATTGACATTGCTACTCAAATAAAATTAAATCTTGAGAAACTAAACCCCCAAAGGAACTGGATGTAAAGGAAAAAGAGGGAAGGCAATACCTTATCATTAAAAATCAATCAGATATTTACTAAGTGCCTTTCAATAGCTAGCAAATCTTGGTTTACAAACTTGGTTTCACATCATTATTTTATTTGATCCTCCCAACAATCTAGTGAGGTAAGCAGTGCAATCTAAAGATGAGGAAATGGCGTGTCAGAGACTTAAGTGCTTACTGAAGGCTTTATACCCAGCTGATGGGGGCAGGGGGACACTGAATCTACTGAGGTGTCCAGATGCTGCGTCCTGTGGTCATTCCTCCTAGACCACCCAGCATTGTGCTCCTCCATTCTGGGTTTGATTCTGTGGAGGATTCAAAAGAAGTGAAAACATGATCCCTGCTCTCAGGGAGCTTATGCTCTAGAGGGAAAATTAATGTTTTACATAATGAAACAATTAGAGGATTCCTAGGTATTAAACTACATTAAATAGGCCATAAATGCTATACCATTTGGATTATTTTAATTGAAAAAAGGTACTATAAATTCTTCCCAATGCCTTGAAAAATACGTTTGCAGGTGACAGAGAATACTGGTCAACTGAATGTTTCTGAAGTTTTCTAGCCAAACAATCAGTGATTTCCTGGAGTGGTAGGAATTAATTCTTGACCAGGAGGAAAGCCTATAAGTAGAATTTTGTATGGCTCTGCAGTGACATGTGGCTTCTTGTAAGAGCCAATTCCAGAATCCTCAAATTCTTATTGGCTTCTGTTATGTGTTACAACAACAGGCTGAGTAAGGAAGCTTGTGGGAGCTAGTCCTGGCTCTGGCACTTCTTTGTTGGGTCCTCTAAGTTAGTCAGTGGAGGTCACCAAGAAGATTGCCTCTTTGCCTCCTCCTATTTACCTAATTTGGAAAAGTAGTAAAGAGGAAGAGTCAAGGTTTTTTTTTTTTTTGGGAGGGGGGGGAGGTACCGGGGATCAAACCCAGGACCTCGTACATGGGAAGCAGGCCCTCAACCACTAAGCTACACCGGCTCCCCAATGAGAGTTGTTTTTTTCCGTTGGTTGGTTGGTTGGTTTGTTTTTAGGAGGTACCGGGGATCAAACCCAGGACCTTGTACATGGGAAGCAGGCACTCAATCACTTGAACTACATCCTCTCCCATCCAGTATTTGTAAGAAACTTGTCTGGAGGCAGGAGAATGGACACATTTGTTCCATCTTCATAGGGACTGTGGGCTCCAAGGGTCTGCAGTAACTCTGGGATCACTTTTCTTTTCTAATATGTCAGGCTCAAACCTAAAACTTTCCAAACTCATATTTGTTTCAGAAGCAAAATTCTACTGGAAATATCTGTTCTTTCTTTTTGCAGAAGAGTGAGACTGCCCTCAGAGACAGCTGCAGGCCAGTCACTGTCTGTCCCTGTCTATGTCTTTCCCACTGAGTGGCAAGTGGCGTGGTGCCTAGGAGGTCCCTTGGGGACTTCCAAGGTCTTCAGTGAGAGGCTGGCAGCAATACTTTTAAGAAAAAATGCACATGTCTAGTCAAGTTCGCTAGCATTATGGATATTTCTGTGCAGTCTTCTTCAAAATGCTAATTTGCTAAAATGTCCATTGGAATAGGCCAGCATGGGTGAATCTACTGTATAATTCCACTTGCCACCAGGGAAGAGTCAAAACAGCAGACCCATTTAGGCAGAAGCTGTGCTGGGGTTGGTCCTCAAGTATAGATACATGCCCCCCAAGAGGAAGAGAGGGTGGTGGAAAAAATAAGATTGGAGTTCAGAATGCAACCGTAATGTTCTGTGAGTAAATATGAGAATGCACTTTGAAGTCGCTGTGAGCAACAGTGCTCTCTTACATTGAGAACTTGAATGGGAATTTGAACACAATTCTGTCTCCTAAGTCCAAGCACAAAACTGCTATCACAGTACCACACGTGTTCTCAAAGATACATCCTTTGACTTACTCTTCCAGGAGTGGCAATGGATTTATGTTGAGTCATCCAGGCATTTGTTTCATGCAGTGGTTAAGAACGTAGACTCTGGAACCAGGCTGTGTGAATTCAAATCCTGGCTCTGTCACGTACTAGCCGTGTGACCTTGGGCAAATGACTTAAAAATTCTCTGGGCCTTAGAGTCCTCAAATGTGAAATGGAGATAATTATACCAGCAATCCCATAAAGTGCTTATGAGGATTAAGTGAATTTAGACATGTAAAGAGCTTAGAATACTAATAAATGTGCTTATATAATATATAATATACATATGCACTGTATAAGTGCTTGCTATTTTCATTAATTCATCTAATATTATTATTATTTTTTAAGTTTTTTTTTTAATTTTTATTATATATCCCCCCCTTTCTGCTTGTTCTTGCTGTGTTCATTTTTGCATTCTTCTGTGTCTGCTTGTCTCCCCCCACTGCGGCGACCCACCGAGTCAGCTCACCGCGTGGCGGCCTGCCTGCTTGCGGCGGCTTGCCTTCTCAAGGCAGTCTGCCCACTCGAGGAGGCCCCGGGAACTGAATCTGGGGCCTCCCATGTGGTAAACCAGAGCCCTACCAATTGGGCTACAGCCGGCCCCTAATATTATTTTAAAATCTATGTTCTGGATGCTACTAGGTATTGAGAAGTAAAGACAAATAAGACACAGTATACATCCTCAGTAGGCTTATAATTTATATTATAGCTTTTTTTAAAAATCTTTTTTGCCTAGCACAACAGTTGGGAATACTTAATAAATGGTTCTGAATAAATAATTAAATTGGGAAACAGGCATGTATCCCAGTAATTTCAATTAAATGATGATTTATAACATTGTCCAGCACAAAATAGGTGCTATTAAAATGTTAGCTGTTTTAATGACTAATTTGGTAGAATTAATGCTGAGATTGGGTGAACAGCCTGGAGGTAGAGAGTGAGGAGGTGGAGGTGCACTCAGGGAAGTCCTCCAAGAGGCAGTATCACTGAGCTCAGTTTTGATCAGCGAGTAGGCGTTAGCCAGTAAGAGAAGAGGGCTAAGTGTGTTCCTGGCAGAAGGAACATTGTGTGCAGGGTCAGAGAGGCGTGAAATAGCACAATATATTCAGCAAGCTCCAAGTAGTCAAGTCCCACTGGAGGCCCATCCTCATTGTGACATACAGCACGCATTTGTTAAATGATTATTTGAGATTGGAGTCTGTGAAATGAAGCAAAACAAATGAGACATTGCTTATGCTACCCTGGCCTTTAGCATTAGCTGAATAACTAGCCACAGACTTAAGTTGCTCCGTGTAGTACTTGCCCTGGTACCAATGCTGTGTAGTCTGTACACAGCACTGATCTGTAGGCAGCCTCTGCTTGTCTTCTGATAGAGGAAGTAAATGCAGTTAATTTATCTGTTTTTTCAAAGTAACTGAGATGACTCACAATAAAGTAGATGGGATCATAGTATAGAGGAATATGATTTTGCTTAGTATCATATTTGCTCTAAATCAGGAGTCAGCAAACTAAGGCCTGAGGGCCAAATCTGGCCCACTGCCTCTTTTTGTAATTTGGTTTTATTATGACACAGCCATGCTCTTTTGTTTACATGTAGTCTGTGGCTGCTTTAGCACTACAAGACAGAGCTGAGAGTTGTGACAGAGACTGTATGGCCACAATGCTTAAAATATTGACTAGATGGCCTTTTACAGAAAAAGTTTGCCATTCCTGACTTTAGATTTATCTCTCCTAACCTGATGATAAATAAAAACCATCTCAAGGAATTGAGTTGGTTTATAACCAACATGACAACCATTAGATTATTAAATTTTAAAAATTCATTATCAAGGAGAGAGAAGGTTGCAAATATGTTAGCCATGAATAAACGAATAAATGAAGGAATGAACATAGATTCTGCAGTTGGCTTTCGAATTTGACTCGGAGCTTTCTAGCAGTCAGAAGGAGAAAAAAGGGAATTGGTCATCTGTATTAGTTACCTATTGCTTCATAACAAACTACCCCAAAACTTAGTGGCTTAAAATGGCTACTATTTATTATTTCTTATGAGTCTGTGAGTTGTTTTGAGTGGTTCTGCTGATTTGGGCTGGGCTTACTCTTACAAATGTGGTCAGCCGGCACATGAGGTTGGGACTGGCTAGTCTAGGATGGCCGTGGCTGGGACACGTGAACTCTTATCCAGCAGGCTAACCTGGCCTTACTCACAGAGCAGTGACAGTATTTCAAGACAGAGAATGGAAGCATACGGGCCTCTTGAAGTGTAGGCTCGGAACTGGCACACTGTTATATCCATTGCATTGTAATGGCCAAAACAAGTCAAAAGGCCACCCCAGATTCAAGAATTAAGGAAATAGATTCTACCTCTTGATGGGAGGAGCTGCAAAGTTGGATTGCAAGGGGCAGAGATACAGGAGGGAAAAATCATTGCCATATTTGAAATCAATCGGCCATCATCTAAAACAGCATGTATTCAAACCACAAATTTAAAGGAAAAAAAAGTATGTCTGTGGTCTCAAGTGGAAAGAAATATTCATCATAGATCAGTCTATTCAGCCCCACCCACAGATATGAATCATCAGTGTCTTCAACTAAGAGGACTGCTATCCGCAAGCTAATGGCAGATGCAGAGGAAGAGTAGAAAGAAGCCTGTCAGAAATATGGTACATATCGTATGAGACCCAGACCAATATTAAAATACCATATTGATGAGTTTTACCAGGGAATCAGACTCAGTTTTAATAGGTTAAGGGGATAAGGAAAATAATCATCACGGAAGTAATCAATGACTAACCAAAACATTAGCCTCTGAGACTAAAGCCTAAACACATGTACAACATCCTTGCTGACCATTCTCGCTACCCTCTACTTCCATTATTACTTGGTGTTGAAATTGATCACTGTATTCTAAGATGATGTTGATATCTATGGATATGGATGTGATTTTAAAAGATATGGGGGATATATTTTTTTAAAAACTTACTAGCCATGTCATGATCTGTAAAAATTTATTGCTGGGATAAATACCTTCATTATTACCAAACTTGCCTCAACAAATAGTGATTAGTATAAACAGCAACAGTGATGTCAGAAACCCTCCTTCACTGTTCTTTTCCTGATACCAATGGGCTGTCAGTAAGAAAGGAGTAATTACTTTTTAGAGTAAATCAGAATTCCCATAAAAACAAAAACAAACTCTGAAAAACAAAACAAAACTCCTAAAGCACCCAAACAGAACCACAAAACCGAGTTTTGAGAACATGCTGTCTGGACTAGAGCGAGTGTCAGGGTCCTTGGCCTTATTTGCAAGAAGCCTACACTTTTACACTCTGCTTTCCACAGAGTTGCCACTATCAGATTCCTGAAGAAGCAGCAGTAGTGGGTAGGATCATAACAGAATTGAGGGACCTATTAGATGCCTATTGATTCAGCCATCAGGACCAGCTGTGAAAGGAAATATATTTCAACTTAGATACACTGACAGTATTGAAGAGGTGTAGCCAAAACTTTCAGGATGTTTGCAGATGACTAGTTTAGGGGGTGGGGGAGAGGAGGTAGGGCTGCCTCAGCAAGAACAAATGAAGCTTCCAAAATTTGGGTCAAAAGTTAACACTGGGCAGGTTAAATGATACATATATGAAGTACCTGATGGAGTGCCTGGAAGAGTAGACCCTCAACAAATGTTGGTTCCCTTCTTCTCCCACCCACCTTAGGAATTTCTTTAAAAACAAAACCAAAACAACCTGCCAGCCAGCTGCCATTGGAAAGATGTCAAATAGGATAAGCTGCTGATAGGTGGTAACAATCAACAAAATTCACGCTCAGGTGGCTGAAGCAGGGTATGTCACCTCTCCTGCCCCTCCCTCATCACAGCTTGGAGGCAGCACAAAGGCATTCCTTCCTTCCTGCAGAGGAAGAGTGTGTGTTCTCTCAGACCTACCTTGGCATTCCTTGATGTCTTAGAGAAGCAGATGACCCCAGCTGAGCAAGATAGTCAGCAGAACAGCAGCTCTTGATGCTGCAATTGGAAATTTCCATTCTTTGCTTGCAGCTCTGGAAAAAAAAAAAATCCAAAGAGCCCAGTAGCTGGGAAATTTCCACGATGGAAAATTTTAACATATTCTTTAGCTCTAAACTATGCAGGTTTATCAAGACTATTTTTTTTTCTCTTTTGGTAATTTCCTCCTTTAACAGTAATTTATGAACGTGATAACATTACAGCTGTGGGAATAAGGAGGGCAAGATGACTTGGAGGGGAATGGGCATTGTTTGGCTAATGGAAGGCTGTGCTACATACATGTTTGGCCATCTGAACCATAGAAATGCAGATCACTACAAGACCCACTGGTTGGGAAATCGTCAAAATAGAGATAGCTTGCTCTGGATCATTGTAGAGAAATCTGTGTAGAGCCTGGAAGTAGGAAGTGGATGGATACAACTTTGGAGCAGGACATGGTAAGTTCTGTTGCTGGAAAAAGCAATCTCAGGCAGATCCCTTACACCACTGCTTCTCAAATATATGAATCATTTGGGAATCCCCTTAAGCTGCAGATTCTGATTTGGTAGGTCTGGGGTGGGTCGTGAGGTTCTGTGTTTCTAACTTATTTCCAGGTGATGCCAGTGCTACTCTTCTGAGGACCACACTGTGAGTAATACAGCCATAGACAAGTCCTCATCAGCACGAGCTTAGCTTGCCTTGAATAGCAAAACACTGTCAAAGGGCAGAGCGGATGAGCTAGCTCCCTTGGGGTTGTTTTCTCAGGTTTCAAAGCACATGTCTAAGAGTAGAACTGAATGTCTTCTAAAGAGATGATCCCTGCAAGTCTGGATAAAGTGGCTCTCCTGAACTGTGGAGATATAAGCAGTTACCAGAAGGTTGCCTCACTCCAACAGATTCAAGTCAGTGGCTTCTAGAAATCAGTGTCTTTCCAGAGAAACCCCAATATCAAGTTGGTGAAGATTACTAAGCTGGTCTGATCGATTCTTCAGCACTGTGGCATGTGTGATGAAACACTGATGAATTAACTCCAAATATTGAGGGAAGACTGTTGGCCAGAATGCTGTGAGGCGGGGAAGGAATCAGGAGAAAAATTACTTTCATCCCAGCCAGAATATTCATCTCAATTTTACTGAAAAATAAAAATTTAAAATAGGAGAAGTTTCCGTTTTCTTACTAGCTATCTCACCTTTGTGTTATCTGTTTTTAAGAACAAAGAGAAGAAGGAGAAGAAAAGGGAGATCACAGTCATGAAAATATGATGTTGGAATCAGAGTTGAAAGCATGCGGTGAATTTGACTATATAATAAAAAGTATTAACATATATATTAAACATAAATAAGCATCCTAGTATCTTAATATCTACCTGATATTTAAGGATTCTAAATGGCTACAGGATTGTATAGGGATATAGACCTCTAGAGATTGGCTGAAGTCTTCCCTTTCAAAATTTTCACTGTGGGATTAAGGTATGATTCAGCATTGAAATAGACTACCTGATTTCTTAAATAAAATACATCAGTTTGTTTTTTTCTCAGTATAAGTCTCAATGAACAATTGTTCACCTAAGAACCATCTTATAACCTACAGCCAAAAAGAATTTGCTTGGCCCACATGAAGGCATGTCTTATTAATAACAAACATAATTATAACAACAACTAATGTTATTGAGTGCTTACAATAGGTGAGACATTTTACCCTTAGATATCCTGTAAGATGGGTACCATTATAATATAGATGAGAAAACTCAGGCTTAGAGAGGTAAAATGGATTGTCTGAGATCCATACATTATGGCCAAGCAGGTAATAACCTTCTTTGGCTAGCCCCATCTCTCCGGTGCTTTTTCCAAAAGCCACAGCTACATCTCGGCTTCATTTTCCTTATCACAGACAGATGGACAGATGCATCTTCTCAAGTTTAACAACTTCACAGAGCTTGATTCAAATACTGAATGTGTTGTTAGTTGCTTACAGCTGCTATTTCTCTAGCAGTGCAGTAAGTCCAAGCAAACTCCTTTGAAGAGCTCATTAAAACTGCTAAAATAAAGTCTTAGAAGCAGGTGCATTCATTAGCTGAAACGCAGACGATTATGTTAATGTCGCATTCAGGTGACAAATTTAAAGCCATCAAAATCATGGAGGATAAAAGGATTTTCAAAGCTGAAGTTACCTTCTTCCTTTGTAGGGCTCTCTGTTCTGTTAAGCATGTGACTGACTTTGCAGCCGTCACCGTGGGGACCTCCAGTGTTACCTCACCAAAATAATGCCATTTTTGCAATATCTTATTTCCTTTACTGTTCTTAGGCCTCTATTCAGGGAAAGAAAGGTATAAAGAAGTGCCTGCAACCTGAGAACTGTTTTTCAAATAGGAAATCTTGCACCCGATTTATAATTTGTCAGATTGAGCCCAAGGGTAGAGGAGACATGTTAAAGAAGATAGTTAAAATATGGGGACAATGATTCTAAGTTTGGATAGGATGGAATAACAACTCTTTTCATTTGAATTTCTTTGTTTCCATTTGAAAGAAGTATTGAGCATATATGTGACTACATATATGTATTTGGGAGGTCACACACAAGAATGTCATCAATAGTTATACCAGGATGATTTTAATGTTCTTTTTGTGTATTTTTTGTATTCCTCAATTTTTCTACAATGAATACTACTTTGTAATTTTAAAAAGTTATTAAAAATTATCATGAAGCACTTAGCCTCTCCACATTCAGATGTTTTATCCATAAACTTCAGATTCTATCATAATTGCCTAGCAGATGGGAACTGGACAAGATATTTCCCCAAAATCTCTTCCTCTTCTAAAATCTATGATCCATGTGGAAATATTGGCTCCTCCTTTCAGAAGAACTACAAGAAAAAGGTCTTGGTATCCAGCCATTTATTAAAAATCATAAACATGCTTAAAGATTTTTATATCTTTCTTCAGCACCTCAAGCAAGTAGGCAGAACCTCAATCAAAGTGAATGCATCTGTTGCTTGCAAAGGGAAAAAGATCAAACAATTTTTCCAGGCCCAATTTACTTAACTTTAAAATTTTTTAGTTACAGACTCTAGGAAGTTTTTGTAAGGTAATTTTTGGCACATTCTTTTTTTTTTTTTTTCAAAACAGTGGGCTACAATGAATATTATGGTGGCAAAATATAAATAATGAAGCAACTATAGACTTGAGAGAGCATATTTACATACAATTTGAATGCATATGAGTGTGTATATGTGTGTGTGGGGAGGTTGGCTAAATAGCATAAAATTAACAAGCTGAAAGATTACTAGTACAGTGTAACAACTCTATTTATGCCTTCCCTCCTCTTCAACTCTTCTCCTTCTTTCTTTCCCTGCACATTATCACATTTTCCTTTTTTATAAACAAATCCATTTTATTGATACATAATAATAAAGTATACAATTCATCCAAAGGGTACAATCAACAGTATTTGGTATAATCACAAAGTTGTGCATCCATCACTTCGATCATTATTAGGGCATTTTCATTATTTCAATAATAATGATAAAAACAGACAGACAAGAAAATTCTTTATCTCTCAATCTCTCTATGCTTCCCCTCTCATACGTGGCTGCTATTTCTGGCTATTCTTGCAACTCTATTTATTTATTTACTTACTTACTTACTTATTTACTTATTTATTAAGCAGTTTTATTGAAATATATTCACATATCATATGATCTATCCAAAGTATATAATCAATGGCTTTTAGTATAATCACAATGTTGCTCACTCATCACCACAAAAAATTTTAGAACAATTTCATTACTCCAAAAAGAAAAACATGTTTTCCTTTTTATTCCTGTACAATTTAGAAGATTATTGACCTCATTTTTTGTTGACTGAATGAACATAAAAAGTGGGAAAAATCCCCTTGGAATGGAGTTGGGTATGTGTAGGCTTCTACATACATGTATGCACAGACACCCCTCGCCCTAGTCAAGAGTGGCCTACCAAAACATCTGTTCCACGGGATCTTAGTAAATCTCTTTAGAGTGTGGGCAGCTACATTTTTTATTATATATATATATATATTTTTTAAATAGGAGAAGTTGTAGGTTTACAGAAAAATATGCAGAAATTACAGAATTCCCATACTACCCCTCAAACACACAGTTTTCCCTATTAGTAACACTTTGCATTATGTGGTATTTTTGGTACAATTAATGAAGCAATATTATTATAATACTACTAATTATAGTCCATAGTTTACATTAGGGTCCACTGTTTGTTTTATTCTGTCCTATTTTTTTAAAAACTTCTAGTAAAATATATATATACCCAACCTAAAATTTCCCCTTTTAACCACATTCAATGTATAATTCAGTGGTGTTAATTATTTCTACAATGTTGTCCTACCATCACCACCATTATTACCAAAACTTTTTCATCTCCCCAAACAGAAACTCTATACCAATTAAGAATTAACTTCCCACTTCTGAGCCCCACCCTGGCCCCTGGTAACCTCTATTCCAGTTTCTGACCCTATGATTTTGCTGATTCTAATTATTTCATATCTGTGATATCATACAGTATTTCTTCTTTTGTGTCTAGATTACTTCATTCAACATGGTATTTTCAAGTTTCATTCATGTTGTCTTATATATCAGAACTTCATTCCTTTTTACGGTCAAATAATATTACATTGTATGTATATAAGACGCTTTATTTATCCATTCACCTGTTGCTGGACACTTGGGTTGCTTCCATCTTTTGGCAATTCTGAATAATGCCGCTATGCACATTGGTGTGCAAATATCTGTTCAAGTCCTTGCCTTCAATTCTATTAGGTATATACCAAGTAATGGCATTGACAGGTCACATGGTAATTCTATACTTAACTTTCTGAGAACCTTCCAAACTGTTTTCCAAGGCAGCTTCACCGTTTTACAGTCCCACAGATATAAAACAAGTGTTCAAATTTCTTCACAGCCTCTCAAACACTTATTTTCCATTTTTTAAATAGCAGCCATTCTAGTGGGTACAAAATGGAATCACCTTGTGATTTTGATATCCCTAATGGCTAATGATTAGCACCTTTTCATGTGTTTACTGGACATTGTATAACTTTTTTGTAGAAATTTTTATTCAAGCCTTTTGCCCATTTTTCAGTTGGGTCATTTGTCTTTTGGTTGTTGAGTTGCATGGTGTCTTTATATATTTTGGATATTAAACCATATCATGTATGTGGTTTCCAAATATTTTCTACTATTCTGTAGGCTTTCTTTTAACTTTCATGATGAAGTCCTTGGATGAACAAAAGTTTTTTATTTTGATGAAGTCCCATTTATCTATTTTTCTTTTGTTGCTTGTGCTTTTGGTATACAATCTAAGAAAACTCTGCCTAACACAACGTCCTGAAGATGCTTCCCTATGTTTTCTTCTAGGTGTTTTATATAGTCCTGGTTCTTATATTTAGGTTTTTGATCCATTTTGAATTAGTTTTTGTACACGGTGTGAAATAAGGCCACCTTCATTCTTTTGCATATGGCTATTCAGTTTTCCCAAAACCAATTGTTGAAGACACCATTCTTTCCCCAATAGTGAACTTGACACCCTTGTCAAAAACTAATTGGCTATAAGTGTGAGCATCTATTTCTGAACTCTCAATTTGATTCCATTAATCTGTATGTCTGTCCTAGTGCCAGTACCATGCTGTTTTGACCACTGTAGCTTTGTAGGAAGTTTTAATGTGAGTCTTCCAACATCATTCTTCTTCTTCAAACTGTTTTTGGCTATTTAGGGACCCTTACCTTCCATATAAATTTGATGATTGGCTTTTCCATTTCAATAAAGAAGGCTGTTGGAATTTTTATTGGGATTGCATTGAATCCATGTACAACTTTGGGTAGAAGTGACATCTTAATGATATTTAGTCTTCCAATCCATAAACATGGAATGTCCTTCCATTTATTTAGGTCTTCTTTGATTTCTTTTAGCAATGTTTTGTGGCTTTCTGTGTACAAGTCCTTTACATCCTTGGCTAAATTTATTCCTAGATATATGATCAATTTAGTTTCTATTGTAAATGGAATTTTTCTTGATTTCCTCCTCAGATTGTTCACTACTAGTGCATAGAAACACTACTGATTTTTGCAAGTTGAATTTGTACCCAGCCAGTCTGTTAAATTCATTTATTAGCTCTAGTAGATTTGTTGTGGATTTTTCAGGATTTTCCATGTATAGGATCATGTAATCTGCAAAGAGGGAAAGTTTTATTTCTTCCTTTCCAATATGGATATCTTTTATTCTTTTTCTTGCTTGATCGCTCTGGCTAGAACTTCTAATACAATGTTGAATAACAATGGTGGAATCCTTGTCTTGTTCCTGATCTTGAGGGAAAGCATTCAGTATTTTACCATTTAGTATTATGTTAGCTGTAGATTTTTCATATATGCCCTTTATCATGTTGAGAAAGTTTCCTTTTATTACTAGTTTTCTAAATATTTTATCAATAAAGAGTGCTGGATTTTGTCCAATGCCTTTTCTGCATCAGTGGAGATGACCATGTGGTTTCTTTCCTTCATCCTATTAATGTAGTTTATTACATTAATTTTATGTTGAATGACCTTTGCCTACCTAGGATAAATCCCACTTGATCAAGGTATATTTTTCCTTCAATGTACTGTTGGATTTGGTTTGCTAGTATTTTGTTGAGGATTTTGGTATCTGTATTCATAAAGGATGTTGGTCTTTAATTTTCTTTTCTTATAGTGTCTTTATATGGTTTTGGTATTAGGGTGATGTTGGCCTCATAGAATGAATTATGAACTGTTCCCTCCTCCTCAATTTTTTGGATGAGTTTGAGAAGGATTGGTATCAATTCTTCTTAGAATGTTTTATAAAATTCAGCATCTGGTCCTGGTCTTTATTGGAAGGTTTTAGATTAATGATTCAGTCTCTTTAATTGTTACAGGGGGCGGATGTGGCTCAAGTGGTTGGGTGTCCATCTCCCATATGGAGGGACCTGGGTTTGATCCCCAGGACCTCCCGGTAAAAATTTTTTTAAAAATTGTTATTGGCTGGTGAGATCTTCTGTTTGTTTTTTTTTCTTGAGTCCATGTAGGTAGTTTGTGAGTTTCTAGGAATTTGTCCATTTCATCTAGATTGCCTAATATGTTGGCATATAGGTATACATATTATCCTCTTATAATCTTGTCTGTTTCTTTGGGATGAGTAGTAATGCCCTCCCTTTCATCTGATATTTGTTATT
>PVKH010011564.1:0-17705 GCA_004027955.1 Chaetophractus vellerosus
AAGAAAGAGGATTTTTGGTCAGATTTTTAGTCACTTAGGCTCTCCTCCAAACTCAGATTCTAAAGTGGTGAAAGTATTATGAAAAATGGTGTATGTATATTTTTCATACACTTGTACATTAAATACCCAGCTATGACTGACCCTTAGGTCCATAGGTTATAATCTCATTGTCTCAATGCTTCAAAAATAAGCATGGACAACCAACAAGATGGCAGCAGAGTAAGGAGCTCCTAGAGTCAGCTCATGCTACAGGGCAGTTAGTAATCACTCAGAGCTATCTAAAACACTTGTTTGGGGTCCCCAGGAGAACAGAAGAGCATCCTGCAACATCCTTGAAAGAATGGAAGGAGGAGACTGTCCATCTGCAGAGAAGATTCCCAAGTAGAGCACTCCACGCCCCGGAGGCAGGTGCCCATCCTCCACTGGCGGCACAAGCCACCTGGGAAGCTGTTCTGTGACTGGAATTGGAAGCTCCATTTCCCAAAAATGGGG
Source organism: Chaetophractus vellerosus (assembly GCA_004027955.1). Taxonomy (NCBI): domain Eukaryota; kingdom Metazoa; phylum Chordata; class Mammalia; order Cingulata; family Chlamyphoridae; genus Chaetophractus; species Chaetophractus vellerosus. The sequence continues at coordinate 493 of PVKH010011564.1, forward strand.
GAGGAAGAGACAGTTGGCCACCGATTTCAGCTACGGATTAGTCAATTTGGTTGGCTAAAGTATAACCCTAAGAACAGCTAAAGTTTGAACCTGTCCAAGTCAGAAAGAGGCTGGTAGCTGCCATATTAACTCCACCCTGGCACAAAGGGAAGCAGAGAGGACTGAAAATCACAGTGCTGGTGGGGACTGGCTTCTTTCCATCTAGATCAGATTGCAGCTCTAGCCTAAGCTCCAGTCTCACCTCTGTCAGGGAGGAAGCTGGGGGGAGCTGCACCAGCCTCTCCGAGAAAATACAGGCCACACCGCAGAGGCCAGTGATCATCCTACTCTGGCAGTGCAAGCCACCCCAGGAGTTATTCTGTGGCTGGAATTGGAAGCTCCATTTCCCAAAAACAGGGGAGGAAGAGACAGTTGGCCACTGATTTCCGCTACGGATTAGTCAATTTGGTTAGCTAAAGTATAGCCCTAAGAACAGCTAAAGTTTGAACCTGTCCAAGTCAGAAAGATACCGGTAGCTGCCATTTTGACTCCATCCCCAGCATGAGGGGAAGCCAGGCTGACTGAAAATCTCAGTGAAGGTAGAGACCAGTTCTTTCACCCAGATCACCTTGCAGCCCTAGCCTAGGCTTCAGCCCCACCTCTAGCAGGGAGAAAGCTGGTGGGCCCTGCACCAGCCTCTCCAGGTAACTGCAGGTACATTCAGCTGGCACAGTCTGAATAGTTGGAAGTCTACCGGGGCAACTGTGGTCATTTTGGACATGCATAGATTGCTGCCCACTCCTGCAGCTCCATCCCTGCCCCAGGCAGGGGAGAAAAGGGCATGAAGCTTCATCAGTCTCTCTGGACAATTACAGTCTAGGCCTGCACTACTTGGATAATTACATACAGCTGTGGCTCTGTCCCTACCCCTGGCAAAGGAGAAAGCTGGGAGAGTCTTCATCCGTTCCTGGGGAAATGCAGGCAGCTTGAGCCTCCACAGCTTACAGCACCAACTACATCCTTGGCTCCTACTCTGACTCACAGAGAAAACTACACAGCAGAGGCATTAGTTGGAGTTTTAATGCTGGAGCCCCGGGGAAATAAATACACAGAGAAATAGATACATGAGGAAAGAGAGAAGGCTCCATTAGACATGGCAGAGCCCTGGAGGAGAGATGAGCCATTTGCCTTAGAGTTTACAGCTGGCCTTGTGGAGAGAGCAGAACAGCTGAACCCAGATAGAAACAAGCCCTGGGAGAGAGACAAGACTTATCCCAGCCTACGGCTGATATTGGAAGAAGCTGGGACCACGGAACCTTAAGGGGAAGAGTAAGGGTGGACCCTTGCAGATGTCGGCAGCCATCTTGCATCAATACATGGCAACAGACTTTGGTGATGGAAATAACTTATGCTTTATGGCCTGGTAACTGTAAGCTTCTACCCCAAATAAATACCCTTTATAAAGACCAACAGATTTCTGGTACTTTGCATCAGCACCCCTTTGGCTGCCTAATATACATAATAATGCTTTAAAATGTATACCAAAAAAATTTTTATAACACAAACTTAAATATTCACATTGAGCTTTACTGTACTAGCATATCATGGGCAATTTGTCTCTCCTTTTTGTTTTTGTGATTTCCAAATTTTCTCAGATAATATTAATTTTTATAATGAAATTACAAAACTACAATTATTTCATGTTGTTTCCTTCTATCCTCCCTATTCTTTTTTACCCATTCCATGAGTTTTCAGTATCCATGCTGCATAGGATTTTTACAAAACTCAGTTAAGCTTCAAGTAGACATGCTGTGTCATATTATCAGCCTAGTTTTTATGCATTGTCAGAATATGAGCTACCCAAGGTAATCAGAAATATGCCTCTGATCAAATTGTATTTTGCTAAGCCTACAAGCTTAAAAGGGATAATATCACATGGTTGTCCTACGTGTAAGACAGATATCTGTGTGTAAAATTGCAGATGTGGAATCTTTAGTGAGCCTTGGTTCAAAGGGAAAAAGACTCCAAGGTTATTTTTTCAGGGTTGGGAGAAAGTGAGCATTAGAATAAGATCTGAGAATCTAAATGGGAACTGTTGTTTGAGGAAACAGCATGTATACATTGCTATTAAAGTATAATTGTAACAATGTATTATTGGATTTGTAACATAATATTGATTTGTATAACAAAATACCACAAAGGAGGGAAAAGAGCTATGTAGGAGTAACATTTCTGTATATCACTGGAATTAAGCCAACATAAATCTGGAGTTGATCTGATAATTAAGATATATTATGGCAAACACTAGAACAACTACTAAAAGTGTTCAAAAATACATAGTAGTAATACAAGTGCAAAACTTATACTCTGAAGACTATAAAACCTTGTTGAAAGAAATTGAAGATCTAAATAATTGGAAAAACATTCATGTTAATGGATTGTGTTTTAGTTTGCTAAAGGCTGCAATGCAAAATACCAGAAATGGGTCAGCTTTTATAATGGGAATTTATTAGGTTAAAAGCTTACAGTTCTGAGAATACGAAAATGTCCAAATCAAGGCATCATTAGAGATACTGTCTCACTGTATTAGTCAGCCAAAGAGGTGCCTTTGCAAAATATATCAATAATTGGTTGGTCTTTATAAAGGGCATTTATTTGGGATAGAAGCTTACAGTTACCAGGCCACAAAGCATAAGTTTCTTCCCTCACCAAAGTCCAAGTGTTGGGGCAAGACAGCTGCCGACTTTTGCCAGGGTTCAGGCTTTTTGGATTCCTGTCTTCCCAGGGCTGCAGCTGTAGACTATCAGGCAAATGGCTCACTTGTCTTCTCCTGGGGTGCTCCTCTCCAACATCAGAACTGCTTCTCAAAAATCTGCTTCTTAAATCTTCTCCCTCTGCCTTTTGCCTTGCCTTTTATACTTGAGACCACATCTACTGAGGGGCGGGGCTCGATGTGGCCCAGTCAACACCCTAATCATAACCTAATCATGCCCAGATTAACAGATCAGTTTACAAGCATGATTCAATTTATATTTTTGGAATTCATAATTAGATAAAACTGTCAAACCATTACACTCACCAAAGATCAGCTGCTGGTAATCCTGGGCTCCTGTCATGTGGCAAGGCAAAATGGCAGCTGGTCTTTGCCTTCTTCTCCAGGCTCACATTCTCCCCAAGCTCAGCTGTGGGAGATCAGATGGATTTCATGTTTCTCCCCTTTCCTCCAGGTCTCGTTGCTTCAGCTTAGGCTGCTCCACTAATTCTAGCCTCCAGCCTCTCTCACAGCCTCTCAGGGTTTCTCTGTCTTTCTGCAGTTGCAGGTGAACCTGGAGTCCTCTCTTACATGGCGGCGTAAAATGGTAGATCTTCCTCTCCCCTCTCCTCCGTTTATATAGTACTCCAATAAAAGGATTAAGACCCACCCTGGGTCCTGCAATCTAATCAACAGGTTCCATCTACAAAGGGTTTATAGGCACAGGAACAGGTTCACTTTAAGAAGAGGATTTTCTAGAGTCCGTAAAGGACTCAAACCAGGACAGAACCAAAGACTTGATCTTGTTAAGATGGTAATACTCCTGAAACTGATATACAAATTCAATGCAACCCCTGTCAGAATCCCAGCTGGCTTCTCTGTAGAAATTGACAAGCTGTCTAAAATTCATATGAAATTGCAAGGGTCCCCAGAATAGTCAAAACAATCTTGAAGAAGAAAAAAGTAGGACTCAAACTTTCCAATATCAAATTTTACCTCATAGCAACAGTAAATATGACAATATGACAAGGGTGTCAGTCTGGATGGAAAAAAAACAACCAACAAAAACAACAAAACAAAACAAAACAAACCATGATCCAACTATATGCTGTACACAAGAGACACTTTAGATTCAAAGACAGAAGTATATTGAAAGTAAAAGGATGGGGAAAGATATATCACACAAATAGCAACCAGTTACACACATATGCACAAACTGGAGTGTCTATACTCATATGAGACAATTTTGGGAGTTCATACTATGTGTAAGAAGCAATTGGAGGTAGGGAGATAAGGCTTGTTCCATGGTCAAGGAGATAGGTGATGGAGTCTCTGAGCAGGTAAAAGGCAGGTAAGGGAGAAAAAAGGGATCCAGTTAGAGCTGTGCTGAGGAGAAGATTGGGTAGTTTGCTAGCTGTGTGAAACAAGATGGATGACAAAGGGGAGAGTGATTCCCAAGTTTCTACCCTGGGTGACTAAGATGTGGTGCTGTCTGTGAGTTGAGGGACAAACGGAAGAAATCATTTTGGGGAGGAACTCACTTCTGAGCATGTTCATTGAAGCATGCATGAGAGCCATTACATGGGGGTATCCAAATTGAAAGCTAGATAGCACAATGCCCCATCATTCCCTGGAAAGAGTAAACCCCAGATGGATTATATCATTAACTCTCACTGCTATTCTGCCTGCTTTCTTTCTGGCTGGCTCAAGGCAAGGGATGGAAAAATTGCCCCAACTTTCTCAAGAGACTTGAAGAGAAGGAGGCAGAGAAGAAATAGTGTTAGACCCAGAGACTTTAATGCAGAAAGCAGGTGTTCCCCCTCTCCATGGTTGAGACCAGTGGATTGGAGCAAACTCTATTTCCAGCCTAAGTGGCCAGAAACTAAATAAATGACCCTATCATTACTAAATACATGACACTATCATTATCTCCATCCTTCTGGCTCTCATTAGCCCCAGATTCTTCCATCTTTGTGTTTCTAAAATTCTATAACGTTAGTTTCTCTCTTTCAATCTCCATCATTTCCAGAGCCCAGGTACCTGACTTTCCAGGAAAGCTTTATTCCTCAATCTGTACCTCATGTTCATTTTGGGGACCCACAACTGAACCAGAGACTAGATATGAGTTCCTTGCTGAAGCTTTGAGAGCCTCATGTAATTATCCATAATTACAAAAGACAGTTTAAATGCATATTTTTCTTCCTTCCCAACTTATTTTAAAGGCAGTTGTGTAAAATAATATGTATAATGTATTTTGGGGCCAGTAACATAGAAATATAATGTGTAATGTATTTGCCAATAACAGCACAAAGGAGATGGATGGGGGCAAATCTGTACTGTGATAAGGAAATAACTACAGAGGGCAAAGTAATTTTACCACAAAGGGTAGCTGGAGGCTGGATGAGAAGTGCTGAAATCCTGCTTCCTGGGATGCCCCAAAAGGTATGTCGACCCAGAACCTCAAAATGGACCTTATTTGGAAAAAAAAGTGTGCTTGTAAATATTTTTAAGGTAAGGATCACCCTGGATTAGGGTGAGCCCTAAATCCAATGACAGGTGTCCTTAAAAGATGCAGAAAAGGAGAAGGCACGCAGAGATAAGGAAAGAAGGCTATGTGGAGACGAAGGGAGAGATTGAGTTATGCTGCCACAAGCCAAGGAATGCTAGGAACCACCAGAAACTGGAAGAGGCAAGGAAGGAGTCTCCCCTAGAGCCTTTGGAGGGAGTATGACCCTTTCCATGCCTCGATTTTAGACTTCTGGCCTCCAGACCTACAAGACAATAAGTTTCTAATGATTTAAACCACCAAGTTTGTGGTAATTTGTTGCGGTAGCCTTAGGAAACCAATATAACTAATTTCATTGAGTCTGAAAAGCATATTTTTCTAATTTTTTTATTTTGGAAATCAGAATCCAACTTATGATTTGTGTGACTTATTATCCCTGTCAGTCACTTGAGAGACATGATTTAAGTATTTTGAAAAACTTTCCATTGGTATTTTTGGGGAAAATCAAGAGTCAGCATCAAAGTATATATGCTTTGAGGAAATACTCTGTGTGTATATGTTTTGGCACAACTGGAATTCAATCTTGTAAAAGAATTGTTACTTTGTCTAAATAGGGATAACTGCAAATCATAAATTAAGCATTGTCATTCATTGATCTCTTATGTCAGATGTCAGTGTGATCATCTATTATAATCTGAACCTCTATTTCCATTTTATGCTGATAAGGAATCTATTATCTTTATTCTGTCCTCTAAAAGTTTACATTATTGATCCATGCAAATGCAAGTTTTAGCAATTAAATATTACATAAAGAGGATGGTTTGAGTGCTATGAAAACATAAATCATCATTATAGATTTGTATATTACTCTTTCATGAATCTATGTATGCCTGATCATTGGATTTTCTGGAGACAGTTCTAATGATTTGTCAATGTTACAAAAACATTACATTGAATATTGTTACTAGTATATGTGAATAAGACCTCTAATTGTTCAGTCAGCAGCCTCATACTCTTTCAACTTTACTGTACATTGTCAACTTGCTTGTCATTGTTATTTATAATTTGCAACCTAGTAAATGAGTGTTTTATAATTTCACTTCCCAAATATTTAAAAATATATATCTTTATGGTTATTAAGTAAAGTATCTTTTAAATGTATTTATTTTGCAATTATTTACTGTGACAATTTACTGTGTATTAGCCCAGCCCCATGTAGTCCATTTTTAAAGGAATTTTCTTGGATCTTAATCTTTTGCTTGTTATATACAATACCCTTATCTTCTAGACTTGCACTGTCCAATGCATTAGCTACTAGCCACATGGAGCTATTGTGCACTTATGTGGCTATTCTGAATTGAGATGTTCTGTAAGTGTAAAATACATGCTGGTGGCTAATATGAGTGTGTAAGGTCTCTATCAACTTCTTACAGAACAATGGAGAGACACAGGTTGGATGTGATGAGGTTTCATTAAGTCTGGGGTGATGGAGAATGAGAGAAAACATTTTGTCTATTTTAGTTTGCTAAAAGCTACTGAAAGAATTTATTGTCTGATAGGATATGAGTGGGGAGGAAAATAAAAAATTACTGAATGACCTCTAGGCATTCATGAAGTATATCTGTGTACTCCGATTTCTAGGATCTTAATTCAGTTCTCATTTGCATCAGTAATGATGTCTAGGAGACCACAGGGTCTGAATTCTGTCAGTCAAACTATATCCTTAGAATTCCTAGTGGGGCAGAGTCTGTTAATACTTCCCTTTTACGGAATTGCAGGTTTGTAGTTGGCGTTATGACCAACCAGAATAATGACTGAATTATAGCTGTTATGTGATGTTATAGAACATAAATTTTTGCGAGGAGAATGCCACTTAATTTTTTTAATCAGTTATCTCACTGTCATATCTTGTTGAAGTAACAGCATATGTCTGTAGAGAAAGAAAATCTTTCCTTTGTGTATTACCATATAAATACTCCCTCATCAAAATCATGGTACTTGCAAGGTAGACACTTATTTCACCTTGTAGAGGATTTATTTCAGATTTATTTCTGAGAAAAATCTCAGTATTATTTCAATCCTTTGGTATTTGTTGAGACATGTTTTTGGGCTTAGCATATGTTATATTTTGGTGAATGTTCCATTTTGTTATACATGAGAGGGTGTATGTAGCCATTGTTTGGTGTAGTGGTCTATTAATACCAAATAAGTCAAATTGTTTGATAGTGTTGTTCACATCTTCTACATGCTTTTTAAGAATACTGTCTGCTTATTTTATTGGTTACTGGAGGAATAGTTATGAAATCTGTAATTATAACTTTCGATTTGTCTATTTCTCTTCTCTTTCAGATTGTACTTAATATATTTTGAAGATTTACTATTGGATGCAAACACATTCAGGATTGTTTTATCTTCTTGATAAAAAGACCCTTTTATTATTATTATATATTATATAATATTCTTTGTTATGAGGTCTCCTTAATCTGATACTAAATAGCAATTATAACTTTGTTACACTTAGTGTTTGCATGGTATATCTTTTTCCATAATTTTACTATGAACCTGTCTTTGTCTTTTATAAAAAGTGTATTTTTTAGACATCATATTGTTGTGCCTTAATTTTTTTATCCTAGTTGGACAATCTCTAATTTTAATTGGAATGTTTAAACCATTTTCATTTAATATGATTATTTAATATTATTGGGTATAACTTTCTCATCTTTCTACTATTTACCACATTCTACTATTTACCACATTTTGTTGTTTGTAGTATTTTTCCAGTTTTCTGATATATTTTGTATTAAGTCTGTATTCTATATGCTTATTAACTATATCTCTTTATTTTAATTTTTTGATGTATATTCTCTAGGGTTCAAATGTATATGGCTTTAATTATCACCATCTACCTTCAAGCATTATTCCACTTTATGTATAATGTAAGTACTTTTCAGCAGATATATTCATTTCCATCATCTCATTATATATGCTCTTTTTGTCATAATTTTACTACTGCATGTTATAAAACCTTCATTATATTAAGTCCTGTTTATAAAATTATCTTTGAAAAATATTTTAAAATGAAAAACTATCTTTTGAAATTACTCAAGAATTTACCAATTCCCACACATTTTTGGCTTTGCATAGATTCAGGCTTTTTTGTGATATCAAGGTGTACAAAGATATGTCAAACTGCATTTCTACTACTTCTATCAGGTCTGTTTCTATTCACTGAGTTTTCTCCTTGTCAGAGGTCATTTTTTCTTGCTTCTTCATAGGTCAAATAATTTTTGATTGGGTGCTAGATATTTTAGATATTACATGGTTGAATATCTAGATATTTTTGTCTTATTTTAAAGAATGGTATGTTTTGTTTTGGAAAGCCATCAGATAACTTTGTTGATCAGTTTGACACTTTCAACCTTTTTAAAAAATCTTTGTAAGGTGGGTCTAGAGTAGCCATTATTCTAAGACTATTTTAGCCCTGTTAGTACAGTATAACTCTTTTGTGGTACCCAATATATTTAATATCTAGGCCTTTTCTATCAAGCCTCTCACAACTCTTCCTGCCACTACTCATTAACCAATTTAAAAGCCTCTTTAGCATTTTGGTATTTGCAATCGCAGCACCCTACTCCCAATACCAAGATCTGTTTTAGTTTGCTAAAAGCTGCTGAAAGCAATATACCAGAAATGGGTTGACTTTTATAATGGGAACTTATTACCTTAAAAGGTTATAGTTCCTAGGCTGAGAAAAGTGTCCAAAACAAGACATCATCAGGTGATGCTGTCTCCCTGGCTGCCAGTGATCCCGGGCTCCTGTCACATGTCAGGACACAATGGCGATGTTTGCTGTCTCCCCCTTCTCCTCTGGGTCTGGTTGCTTTCAGCTTCTGGCTTCCTCTGGCTTTCTCTCTGCTTCTGTGGCTTTCTGTCTCCTGTGTTACATTGATTTCAGCTTCTTCCCCTTCTAGTTTCTCTCTCTACTTCTGGGGGTTTCTCTTTGTCTCTGCAGCTCCCTTTCTCTTTATTCCTTCCATTTATAAAGTTCTCCAGTAAAAGGATTAAGACCCATCTTGGATCATGCCCCACTGAAGTGATCCTAATCAAAGGCCCTTAACTGAAGTAATCTAATCAAAAGGTCCCACCTATAATAGGTTCACACCCACAGGAATGGATTAGCTCTAAAGATATGATCTTTTCTGGGGCCTACAAAAGCCCCAAACTACCACAGGGACTGATGCTTCAGTAACCTGGGAGGTTTGTGGATGTCAAGAATAAAGGCACTTTGGTTTTAAAGGATAAGAGTTATCCTTAGGAATGAATTAAGCATCTTGCATAAAGCTAATCTGTAAAGAAAATAAAAGCTTCTACCAAATTTGTAACCTGTGGTTCATCCAATTTTGTTCTATCCATGAATTTACTCCAACTACCATTTCCATAAACCTCAAAACCAGGAAGATATAAAGCCCTCAAATTGTGAAAAATGTGGTATATTGAAGGAAACAAATCAAAGCTTCTCTGAGGGGGAACAAATCTAACCCAGATTGCTGCAATCTTCCACAGGTAAAACCCACTCACTATCCAAAGTTATAAAATAGTCACAATAACAACCCACCCTTAGTGGAAAGAATATCATTTGACACAATAAAGAACAGAATTCACTCCTCAAAATAATCAGAAAATAGGGTCCTGTTTAGAGATTTTAACAAATGTTTAAAATAAAACCATGGTTAAAATGACAATAGATATAACAAATGTGAGGAAAGAAAACTTTATCAAACAGATAAGCCAGGTCTGAGAAAAATGTAATAGGTCTTTTAGAAATAAAAATATATAAGCTAGAAATTTAAGATGTATGATTGGTCTGAAAAATCTAAAGAGAGAATGAGTAAACTGACAACTGGATCTGAGAGAAATGAAGAAAAGTCATTTTAGAGCAATAGAGACAGAATAAGTATAATACAGTCCAAAAGGCAGATTTCTTGGAATTAGATATGCCAACATACATCTAAACATATTTCTAGAAGTACACCATAGGAGAAATAAGAGAAAGGAAATATGCTATGTGTTAATGACTGAATGTTTTCCAGAATTGATGAAATACATTAATCCTCAGATTTAACATTGTTAAATTTCCAGGAATTTTATACACTCTTTAAGTATTCATATGAAACTTTCACTCATACAACTTTAATTAACAAGGGGTTAAAGAATCCCTTTTAGTTTTATAACACTTTCTAAATACTTTTCATATTAAATGAACTCAATTATAACATATTAAATGAACTCAATTATTTTATCAGTATTCCACAAATTTTGATAAATTCTGTTTCCATTTTCCCTCCATTTAAAATACTTTGTAATTTCCCTCTTGATTTCTTCTTTAATGCATGGGTTATTTTGAAGTGCATTTTGTTTGTTTGTTTCCAAGTATATGGGGTTCCTTTACTACTTATTTATAATTTAGTAACATTCTGCTACTTATTAATAAAGTACCATTGTGTTTAGAGGATATACATACTTTGTATGATTTGAATGCTTTTAAATTTATCGATTGCATTTGTTGAAAGAATATGGTCTCTCTTGGTAAATATTCCATGTGCTGTTGAGAAGAATTTGCATTCTGCTGTTTGATGGAGTGTACTCTCCATCAACTATCAATTAGTTTACTTGGTTGATAGTGTTGTTCAAATCTTCTATATATTTACTGATTTTCTATTTATCTGTTTCTGTGAGGGTTAAAACTCAGGCAGCGGCCCAACTGCTAGATCAGCAATTAGCTCACAAAGTCCTTGGCTCAGTTTCTTGTGTCCCCTGACTCACCATGCCTTGTATCCAATTCATAAATCCTTGGCCCAGCACACATAGTCTCTGGGCACAGTAGAAATGATTCTGGGGAATTACATTTTGTGTTCCTTCTGTGTAACACTTGAGTGATAACTGTAGTGTATAAATAACCCTGCAAATAAAGGCTGGACATGCCTGTAGTCCGGATGAGACTGTAGCTGTGCTGGTTTGAGCAAACTTCCCTCTCTGCCTAAAGTCTTTTTCTGCCTCTCTCCCTTGTGAGCTCCCATGGTGGATGCAGTGCACAAATGACATACTCAGCAGGATTTGACATGTTCTCCCACTGCTCCCCTGGCAGAGGAGGTAGGGGGTATGGACCCTGGTGGTCCCTGATGTGTATGTGGCTGGTGTAGCCTGTGGTGTATGTGTCCGGATGTGACACCCACCGAAGATCCAGCAGTGCTGCAGGGTGTCCTGCAGCAGGCCAAGTCGGCAATAGGGGAAATGAAGCCCCATGCAGCTGCCGTGTGGGTGGGATGGATGTTCCTGTCTCTGTTATGAAATACCACCCAAGAGACATTGAAACAGGCTAGCCAATTGCATGAACAGGAGCGGGAAATCAACCAGTTGTGCGAGAAACTGCAGCAGTTGCATGTGCAGCTGGAGTGTTGAGACATGTTGGTTGGTAGTAGTTCGGATGAGGAAGAAGAGGTGGGACCCATCCGACAAGCTCGTCGGGTTGTAACACAAAGGATGAAACACGATCAGGATATGGGGCAAGAAGGGGCCCCAATTGGGCAACCACATGTGGTGCAACATACAGTGTGTATCGCCCATACACCCAGGCTGAGCTGGCAGAGTTACGCCAGAAATTTCAACAAAAGCCCAGCGAACCTGTGGCCACTTGGCTGCTGTGCTTGTGGGATGCGGGCGTGGATGGCATTTTGTGCTCTGGGACTGAGATAGAAAAGTTAGCATCACTTACTGGCCATCCCCTGCTGTGCCAGCATCTCTTAAATGCACGGAGGCATGCTGGGGGAGACCCCACCCACCCATTGATGAAGTGGCTCCAGACAGCCATTCACATGGTCTGGAATGATGTGTGGGAGTTGCTGGACTCGCTGAGCCAATGGACTATGTATGCTGACCTTGTACAGGTAGTCCGGGAAATGGGCATTCACAGTACTTTCTTTAACCTTGATAATGAGCGACCCGATGCCGAGAGGTTCATGAGTCGAATGAGGGACTTGCTCATGCAACATGCTACTGCTCCCTTGTTTAGGTCCCTGATGGCTATCTTAACCCCGTATGTGGGGTACTTGATACATGAGATAACAGCCACGATGGCTAGTCTTGGCGAGGCCAAGAGCCAATGGACCAAGGTCTGTCTGGTGGCAACAGGAGGAGCAACACCCTCGTCTCGTAAAACAGCTGAGCACGCAGGCTGGGACTGTAAGAGAGGTCCAGTGAAGGTCACGCAAATGCAAATGTAGAATGATTTGTTGGCCACCGGGGTAGACCAAGCTAAAATAGATGGAAAGTTGAACGTGGTCTTGTTAGACCTTTGGAGACAGCTAGAGCCTGCTCAGCGGCGAGCAGGAAAAACCCAGAAACCAAAGCAGGTTAGCAGCTGCACAATTTAGTGACTAACTGTTGGAGGGCCCTGAGCGCTCCACGGAGCCGGTGTTTACCTTCACATAGGAAGCAGACCTCGACATCCCAGAGTGGGACCCGCAGAAAGACTGGAGGCTGTATGTGGAGCTAGCAATCCACTGGTCCCCACAGAATGTACAGCATGCCTTGGCCCTTGTGGACATGGGTGCAGAATGCACCCTTCTTTATGGGCAAACATAAATTCACAGGCACTTATGCCTACGTGGATGGCTATGTTTATACCAGACAGGGCACCTTATGGTCCAGACAAAGGTGATGTTGGGAATTGGACAGTTGCCCCCGCAAATGTACACTGTGTGCATTTCTACTATCCCAGACTATATACTGGGTATAGATGTGTTGAGAAATTTGACCCTGCAGACCACTATCGGTGAATTCCATATGCATATGGGCAGTGAAACCTGTGATGCAGGGACATGCTAAACATGCCCCTGTTGTGCTGCCTGAACCCCGCAGGACAGTGACCATAAAACAGTACCATCTGCCAAGAGGGCATGAAGAAATATCAGCAACTATTAAAGAACTGGTCAAGGTACAAATCTTCCGTGAGGCCCAGAGCCCATTTAATGCCCCAGTGTGGCCTGTATGTAAGCCCGATCAGACATGGTGTATGACCGTTGACTATCGAGAGCCCAACAAAGTGGTTCCCCCTTTACACGTGGTTGTGCCTTCTATTCTTGACCTAATGGATAATATGACTTTGACATTGAGAACTTATTTTGTTTTGGACTTGGCAAATGCCTTTTTCTCCATTGCCATTGCTGATGAAGCGCAGGATCAGTTTGCCTTCATGTGGGAAGGTTGACAATGGACTTTTACTGTATTGCCCATGGGCTATGTTCACAGCCCCACCATTTGTCATGGTTTAGTGGCTAAAGACCTAGAAAACTGGCAACATGCCGATACCGTTCGGGTGTATCATTACATTGATGATGTAATGCTAACCTCTGATTCTCTCGCAGATTTGGAAGCTGCTGTTCCCACTCTCGTTGCCCACCTCAAAAGTCAGGATGAGCGATGAATCAGGACAAGTTGCAAGGGCCTAGGTTGTCTGTCAGATTCTTGGACATTGTATGGTAGGGTAAGACAAAAGTAATCCCTGCAGTGGTGATTGATAAGATTCAAGCCTTTCCACGCCCCACAGTAATGAGACAGTTGCAGACATTTTTGGGTCTCCTGGGCTACTGGCGAGTGTTCATTCCCCAATTGGCACAGGTCTTAAAGCCTTAATATAAGTTAACAAGAAAGGAAGTGGGTGGGATTGGACTGACAAGGACGAGCAGGCCTTCATACAAGCTAAGAGGGCTGTTAAACAAGCCCAAACTTTGTTGGTGGCCAACCCCAGCCGCCTGTTTGAATTAGATGTGCACATTACAGGAGAAGACTGTCATTCGGGCTTATGGCAATGGACTGAATGACTGCGACAACCAATAGGATTTTGGAGTTATCTATGGAGACAAGCAGAAAAGTGCTATAGTCTCATAGAGAAGCAATTGGCAGCTGTGTGCGCTTCCGCGCAGAGTACTGAGATCATAACCCAGTAAAGATATTCACCACCTATCCCATAAAAGGGTGGGTGCAGAATTGGATCACCCAGCCATGAAGTGGCATGACTCAGATGGCGACCCTGGCCAAGTAGGGGGCCTATTTGGAACAGAGGAGCACGTTTGCTTCCAGTCCATTGAGTAAAGAATTGCAGCAAGTTTTAGGTCCCTTAACATACGCTGGGACACTAGACCCCGAGGCCCCCTTACAAGTCCCCATGAAGGAAGTTTCTTCGTACAAAGCCAGGGTAGGAACCATGCCAGAACAGGCATGGTATACCCATGGGGCCAGCCGAGGGCAGGTGGTGCAATGGACCGCTGTAGCCATACACCGTCAGACCGATACCATCTGGTATGAATTAGGATTTGGTCAGAGCAGCCAATGGGACAAACTGCAAGCTGTGTGGCTTGTAGTTGGCCATGAGGCCGTCCCCTTGGTAGTATGTACTGGCAGTTGGCAGTATATAAAGGTCTTACCTTGTGGTTACCAGATTGGAAGCACATGGATTGGCCAGTGGCCCAGCAAGCCCTGTGGGGACAATCCATGTGGGAAGACCTTGGAGCTGGGGGTTGTCTAAAGAAGTAACAGTGTACTATGTAGCAGCTCACTGCCCCCTTTTACATCCAGGCAATGATGAAGCGGATCAATTAACTAAGCTTACCCTGCAGGTAAACGGTGCTCAGGACGCAGCCATGTGGCTGCACCGAAAACTCCTACATGCTGGAGTCCCCACGATGATGAAGGCTGCATGCCTTTGGGACACTGTGGATGCAGAGACCACTTGGGCAGCATGCCATGCATGCCCCCAATGTTCTCTGTTACATCGGAGGCAACTGCCCAGGACTATGGGTCAAATTGAGTGAGGACGTATCCTGCTCACAAGATGGCAGGTAGATTTTATTGGGCCATTACGCTGAGTCAGCAATGCCGATATGCTCTTACGGCCATTGATACGGCCACAGGTCTACTTTATGTGTATCCTGCCCCTCGGCCAACCCAAGCTGTGACTGTGCAAGCATTACAACAGCTATGTGCCATGTATGGCTGGCTATTGACTACAGAAAGTGACAGAGGGTCCCATTTCAATGGGCAAATAGTGTAGCAATGGGCCCTCTGACAGGGCATACAATGGGTATATCACATGCTGTACAATCCTTCAGCAGCTGACATAATCAAGCGTTATAATGGCCTTCTTAAAATGGGCAGACAACAGTCCAAGAGACTCCAACCTTGCAGGGTGGCATGATCGCCTTTGGTTGGTAGTACAACGTTTAAATGAATGACCCTGGCAAGGATGAATGGCACCAGTAGAAGCTCTGTTGCAGTGTGTAGCTGCCCCTATTCAATTACAGATCACTACGAAGGATCCACTGTTAAAACTGCAAGTACAGGGAGGGCAGGTACTGCTGCCAGCGCCCTCCATAATTCACAGAGGAGAAACAGTCTCCATGTCATGGCCTTGCACTTTAAATGTTTGGTGGGTAGCTCTGGTGGTGCCCTGGGGAGATGGGGCACAGTGTCAATTAACTGTAACTCCCTGGATTACTGATGTATGGCCATTAAGGTTTACAGTGACCGCACCTGCCATCGCGGCCACCATACTGAAAGGCACGTTTATTTTGGCATTATGTCCCATCGTGAGTTCTCCCATCCTGTTGCAGGTAGAAGACAATGTCTCACCAGCTGTGTTGGAAGGACTGAGAGTATAGTATATGCACCCTGGACACACACTGCAAAGTGGCACTTTGCTGTCTAAGGATGACCAGCTGGGATGTGTCCTATTAGATGGGCATGATTTGCCTCTCTTAGTTATGCTTACACATTTGTCTTACCACCCCTAGGTGTTCTGCCAACAGCTTGCTGGATTGGGCATATGTATATGCTCAATCAAGTATACAATGTGTCCCGCTGCTGGGTGTACACTGAACTGCTGGCCAGTTTCACTGATGGTTTGGCCTGGAGTATCATCCCCACAACACAGAGCATTTGGATGTGGTTGGAGACAGCTGACCAAACGACAGTAGAATGGGAAGCAGTACGCCGGCATGTTGAGAAACTCCTCCACTGGGACATGGACCTGTGTCCTCCGTGGTTTGGTTATGCCCTGTATAATGGATGGGATTGGCTCCCTGCTGAACATGTTGAACTACGGAGCATTGCCCTGAAGAGTATAGAACAAAAGGGGGATCCCAAAAGACTAGCAGGGGAGGTACCTCTGCACTTGTGTAACACTACCCAAGTAGTGGTGGGCGGTTCCTGCTGGTGGAATGGCCAGCTGTATGTCGGAACTAAGCCCACCGACAGGTTGCCGGCTGGATACTTGTGGGTCTGTGGGCCCCATGGGTGGCCATACCTCCCAGCCAGTTGGAGTGGATGATGTACTTGGGGACGCCCCTTCATTCTGGGTCACATCGTTCCCACCTTAGATCAGAAAGCCCAGAACTGGGATACAGTATATCATAGATGTCACAGGACCAAATGGACACCTTGGTGGTTTTACCCATTGGCTATTTCCCTTCCTAGGGGAGGGGCCATCAGAGTTGAATTAGGTGTAGAAGCTTTAGCGCATCACACTGCCCAAGCCCTGAATGCCTCAGAATATGCTATAGCCCAATTAACAGAAGAAAAAGACCAAATATAATGGGTCATATTACAGAATTGAATGCCCCTAGATTTGTTAACCGCCGCACAAGGAGGAACTTGCACTTTAATTCATACGGAATGTTGTATCTACATTCCCAATAATAAAGAATCCATTCAGGGGGCCCTGCAAGAAATAAATCATGAAATACTAAATATACAGAAATCACAGGCAGACCTTGTACAAGACTGGTGGGAGTCCCTAGGTACTTGGAAATGGACTCTTGGGGGAACCCTAATAGGCTTAGAATGCATACTTCTATGCTGCTGTTGTCTATATTGCTGCTGTAATGGTTTGAGTTTGATTTAATTATGAATTCCAAAAATATA
>PVKH010011565.1:7440-17803 GCA_004027955.1 Chaetophractus vellerosus
GGCGGCTTGCCTTTCTCAAGGCCGTCTGCCCGCTCGGAGAGGTCCCCGGGAACCGAACCCGGGGCCTCCCATGTGGTACCCCGGCGAGCTCTTTATCCACTGAGCTATCTAGCCGGGCCCTTCTGTTTGTATTAAGTTAGTCTTCATTGGTCTTTGTAGGCTTTAGTTCTTTGGTATTCCCATGTCGTAGTTTGAGTTTAATTCATATTTATAGAAGTTAAAAGATTGAACTAAAAAGTCAGGAGGAGCCTAGGTGGTTTATTTTTCGCTCATCAGTATGATTTCCACTCCTAAATCATTCTTTTCTTACAATTGATACAATTCAGCCAAGAAGTGTTCCCATTTCATGCTATTTTTTTACTTAAATCTTATTGCCAACAGTACTTTCTATTTCCTTAACTACAAAGCATAGACTCCCTTCATTTTTTTTTTTTTGCTGTGATGGGAGTTCTATCATATATACACATATAACAAAATTTGCCCTTTTAAACATTTTTAAGTATACAATTCAGTGGTATTAGTTACATTTACAGTGTTGTGCTGCCATCACCACCATCCATTACCAAAATTTTTTCATCACCCAGAAGAGAAACTCTGCACCCATTAAGCAATAACTCACATTCTCCCCCTACCCCCATCCCCTGGTAACCTGTAATCAATCTACTTTTGCTCTCTATGGATTTGCCTATTTCATATAAGTAAAATCATATAATATTTGTCCTTTTGTGTCAACATATTATCATCAAGGCTCATCCATGGTGTAGAATGTATCAGATCTTCATTCCTTTTTTTTCCCTTTTTTAACTTCTACTTTTACAATAATTTCAAACTTATAAGACAGTTACAAAACAATAGAAATCCTAAACTGAGAACTCCAGCATACTCCCACAGATACCCACATCCATCGATTTTAAACATTTTGCCACATTTGCTTTGTCATTCTATCTATCCATCCATTCTTCCATCTGTCTATCAGTCTATTTTCTGAAAAAGTAGTGTATCTCCCCCATCTGAAACAAAACCAAAATGTAAGTTTGGGAAAGTCTCTGTGTTCAAAAGGCCTTGAAGAAATCCCAAATAATCCACACCAAATTTACTTTGGAAAAACACGTTTTTAAAAAAACATGTGTTTTATATCCTATACATATAATGGGTTTATTGTTGTTGTTTTTAAATGAATAAATATTTGGAAATTCTTAACTTTAGTTTCTATTCAGTAAATATCAATAGATGTAACCCATAAAAACAGAAGCTCTTTGGGGTCCTCAGTGAATATAAATGACTTGAAGAAACGTTTTTCCAAAGAAGATGTACACATGAAAAGATGTTTGGCAATATTAGCCATTAGGGAAATGCAAATTAAAACCATAGTGAGATACCACTTCATACCCAAAAAGATGGCTATTATTTAAAAAAAAAAAACAGAAAATAACAAGTGTTGGAAAGGATGCAGAGAAATAGGACCTCTAGTGTATTGTTGGTAGGAATGTAACATGGCACAGCCACTGTGGAAAGTAATATGGTGGTTGCTCAAAAATTTAAATGTAGAATTACCTTTGACCCAGTAATCCCACTTCTAGGTATATATCCCAAAGGGTCACAAACATATACCGTACACCAGTGTTTATAGTGGCATTATTCACAATAGCCAAAAGCTGGAAGCAACCTAAGTGTCCCAGCGAACCAATAAACAAAATGTGGTACATACACACATTGGGATATTATTCAGCTGTAAGAGAAAATGAAGTTATGAGACCTGTTGCAGCATGGAAGAACCTTGAAAACATGCTCGATTTTATTTACTTATTTAAGCAAGGGCAAAAATTGTAATATAAATGATGACTAGAAATAGCAAATTCTCAGAATTGGAAAGCAGATTAGAGGTTACAGGGGGAGGGAGAGTGGTGGAAAGGAGGAATGTTGAAAAAAGCATGTTGGGGTGTGTGTGGTAATGGCCCAATAGAGATTTACAAAACAGGAGAAGGGGGGACGATGAGTATATTAAAAGCTTTTAAAAATTAAATGAAGGATTTTTACTGCTTTACTAAGTATTTTTCTTTTGAATTGTGTAAGCAGGAGACTGGAACCTACTGAACGACCTCTTGAGATCGTTTATGATTACTTAAACAAGCTGGGATTTGATGATCCTGTGCGCATACAGGAGGAGGCAACAGACCCTGACCTTGGCTGTATGATCCGGTTTTATGGTGGTAAGATTTACCATAGTTGGGTGAATGTGTTAAGTACTTTCAAGTTTGCCTCTATTCCCTCAGTTCTTTAAAAGTATTTTATCAGAAGCTAGTTTTAGGCTAATTAATCTAGTTACAAAACAAAACAAAAACAGGAGCTCATGGAGGGAGGGAAGAGTTAGCAATATTTACCATCTTTCCTTTTTGTTTTTGTGTTTTGCCAACTTAGGATTATTTTGCACCTTTGCTGGACTCTTGATCAGATTGTGCTTCAGTATCAATTATAGTAACAAGCTCCTGGTAAAACCCCAAGGTCTTCTGGATGGGTAGGTTAGTTGGATAGCTAATCGTTTTGGAAAGTAGGTAGTCATTATCCTACATAACTTAACATTTAATGAATACTTCTGTCAAATTTCTGTATTGGTGAAGCTAGTAGTCTTTAAATCTAGGATTTTTGACTATCTCTTTTGGTGCATTTTTTTTCCCTATAGATTTCTTTTTCACCCAGTCCCTTTAATAATAAAAATAGACTTATTAAAATCAATTACCCTTTTTAAAAAAAGATTGATTTATTTACTTTTATTTATTTTAATGTTAGCTCTGTTTGCTACTTTATTTTTTAATTTTTTTAAATTTGAGAGTTAAATTCAAGGAAGAAAATTAATGTTGATATTAACTCCAGTAACAAATCTATGTGTTAAGGATTACTGTGACTTGACTAAAGTCTAAGTAATTTTTTTTTCTTTAATCTTACACAATCGTAAGATTTAGCTGTCATCTCTGAGGAAACTAGCAAAGAATTTTGCATATAGCAAATAGATTATCTTAGAAAGGAAGAAAAATAGTACTGTTCAATTGACATTATTTTTATTTCAAAAGTATAATTTGTATTCTGATTTGGCAGGAGGTGGGGCTTTAAATGTTCTTCTATGGTTCATTGAGCATCTTCTAGATTTTCCTCAGGAAATATAAATATTACTTTTAAAAAATACTGGATTTCACAGAGCATTCGATTCTTTATTTCTCAGGTCAGTTATGTAGGTTATGTTTAGATTTTCTGGTGATTTTCATGACGATACTGTTAAATGAATATTACAACTATGTGCTCATCATTACTAGAAAAATCTGGTAATTCATAACCCAACGGAATCTTCCCTGAACTAGACTTTGAAACACCAAATTTAAATTATATAATATTTGTGTTTAAAATTGAGCATCTATCATCTACTCAAGGGCATCCAAGAAAGAATGAGGATAATTTTTATAAATTGAATCGAGTCATGTTCATATTAGCTAAGTGAAATGAGTAAGGTGCACAATAGTACAGAGTATCCTACTTTTTGTAAAAGAAAGAATATATGCATGCACACAAACTTACACATACATATATATAGTTCTTGAGTAAGTGTGTGAATGAATGAATGAGTTAATGCCAGAAGAGGGAAATATATATAAAATCCTTTGCTAGTTCATTGAGGAAGAATAATTGCCAGGTTGAACTTAAATCTGAAAAAAATCTTTTAAGACTAATTTCAGTAACATAATCCATCTATGACTATAAAACTTGATTAAAAAACAAATAAGCATAAAACTTGGAATAATCTCATACTACTGATTGTGTTTGAACTTGAGTTCATTATACATTTTCTTTGAAAGCTGGGCTTTTAAATGGAAGTGAACGGCTTTTTACGCATTGAAATAGCATTTACATTCAGTTATATCACACAGTGATTGGCCCCAATACTGCTCATTTTCCTATCAACACTTATCAGCATGCTCAATATCTTACATACCCTTAGAAGAATATTTCCAGTAAAGTCTAAAAGAGTACCAGTTTGTAGTAATTATATTTTGGGGGATCTTAAGCAGGGAACTTTTCCAAAAATGAGGTTTTTTTGTTTGTTTGTTTGTTTTGTTTTGTTTTTAACTTAGAGACACTGGTATAATTTGAGAAAATTAAGTTAGGGAAATAGGCTTTTAAATTTGAAACGGGCAAAATATGCATATGGTACCAAAAACGAAAGGTAAAAAAACTAGATGTTGAAAAGTGTATTTGAATTCTATTGCTGGGTAACAAATTGCTCTAAAACTTACAATGATAATTAATATTAATATTAATATTAATATTACCTCGCATCCTTTCTAAATCAGAACTCCAGGCACAGCTTAGCTGGGTGATTCTGGTTCTGGTCTCAGTCAGTCTATATAAGTTAGGGCTCCAGTCACCTGAAGGCTTGACTGTGACTCCAACTTCTAAGGTGGCCTACTCACCCGGCTCTTGGCAGAAGGCTTCAGCTCCTTGCCAGCTGCTGGAAGGAGACCTCAGTTCCAGCCATGTGGATCTTTCCACAGAGCTCCCCCGAAGTGTCTTCATGTCATGGCATCTGGCTTCTCTCAGTGGTACGCACAGAGAATCTCTAGCCTTGTAAATCACCATCATTCCCACCACATTCTGTCTGTTAGAAGTCAGTCAATAAGTACAGTGAACACTGAAGAGATGTGAATTAGTCTCCATCTTTTGGAGGGAGGAGGATCAAGGAATTTGTGAAAATATTTTAAAACAACTGCAAAACAAAAAACAAAACACCACAGAAAGTATGCTTCCTCCCACCTTTCTCCTCCATCCACCCAGTTCCCAAATCCAGAGACAGCCAGAAGGAAAAATATTTTTAAAGTAATCTCTTTGAGGTAAATATTTTAGTAATCAGCTTTAAATATTTAATGGGTAGAGGCTTTGGTGAATTTAGCTTAGTTAGAGTATAGTGTTAAGGAGGCTAAGGTCGTGAGGGCTTAAGTTCAAACCAGTTAATGTTTCTGTGTTCTCTGGTTATACAAGGCACCCAGGACCCCAGGCAGCCATTATGCAGATGCCAGTTATCAGTCATGCTGCAGGGGGAGTGTTGTGGGAAAAGGGAGTGGAACACTGGTTCAAGGCAAATTCATTATCTCTGCTGTAAAAGGAGTGGAAATAACATCTCACTGAAGATGAGTGTGGTAGAATGATCACTTAGAGAGATTGAAAGGACATTAATCAACCTCCTAATTTGTATGTAAGTCTAGAGGGGGTTGTGGTTTGCTATTACGGTAGTAGTTCTGGGACAATTGCTCAGGTGGCACAACTCACAGCTAGAGTATTTCTTGCTGTACCATACTATCTGTAC
The DNA here is from genome assembly GCA_004027955.1 of Chaetophractus vellerosus. NCBI lineage: Eukaryota > Metazoa > Chordata > Mammalia > Cingulata > Chlamyphoridae > Chaetophractus > Chaetophractus vellerosus. The sequence goes on from PVKH010011565.1 coordinate 12,791, forward strand.
ACATTGTTTAAAACAATTTTTTTTCTTTTTCAATTCATTTTGTTAAAAAATTTTTTTTCTGTTATGTTGATGATTTTTAACAATTTTGTCCAAAATTATTGAACACAAACAAAAGAAGCCAGACACAAAAGACTTATATAGTATGTTTCATTCATTTAAAGTTTAAAAACAGGCAAAACTTAACTATATTGTTTAAGAATGTGTGGCAATACTGCTATTTCTCCAACAAAATCTGTTCTTTCCTTCTTTCATAATAATAGAATTGCAGATGGGCAAATGAATGCCCAGTGACACCTCCTTTCTCAGCTTTCTTGCAGTTAGTGTGCACTCATGATCATTTTTTTTTCAGTGATGTGGCATGGAATTCTATATTTCATACCTAAAACAATGTAGGCCATGGTTCTCAGTGCCTTTTTCCTCTTCTTTGGAATAGAGTGGCAATAATGAGAACACTCTTTGATGCCATGTGTTGAAAATAGCAGAGCTGCTGTCAGCCTCAGTTTCAACATTGTTGGCCCCCTGGCAAGTGGAATGCTTGAATTAAATTCCTGTTCATTGAGCCATTACAGTAGGTAGTAAAGTGGGTAGTTTAACCTACTTTAACTAATATATGTGGCAAACATAAGTGGTAAAAATATGAAGAATTTGGAGAGGCTTTAAGTTTCTGTTTCGTCACATAAGCTTTGAATAACTAGCAAAAACCTATAGAAACATCTTTTTCAAAGCTCTAGAAAACAGTTAAAGGGCTGCAATAACAGAGCAAATGCTGAATCAAGAAAAAGGCTCCTGAAAAGTGGTAGGATCTTGTGGCACCTAAGCTGACCCCCTCTCCTACCCCTAGTGTCTTGGCTCAGAGCCAGCCTGTGCTCCCAGTGTGGATCCCTGGTCTTGGTTTTGGAGGGAGCAGAGTTGTCCTCATGCATGCACTAGGAACATGCATGCCTGGCCCAATCTGTCTGGTGGTGACCTGAGAGACTCGCTGTCTGAGAAGTTGCCCTGCACTCAGAAGATAGCTCTCCAAGCTCTCCTACAGAATGCAATGGAAGATGAGTCAAGTCATGGCTGCGTGGAGCAAGGGATTGCTGGCTGTAGGACTTACAGTTCAGTGCCAGGGACCTTGAAGATGCTGATTTCAAGTAAGAGGGGACATTCATGTTCATGTAAATAGGGGGATTACTAGGGCCACATGTTCATGCCCAAGACAAGACCCATGCACAGAAAAGACACATGCACAGAAAGGGTCAGGGGGGCCCCTACGCTTTGGTCTGGGGTTTTTCTCTATACTCATATAGATAAGCTCTGAAGCAGAGCACTCTGCTCAGGTCAGTCTGCAAAGACTGGGAAAGGTGTTTTTTTGTTTGTTTGTTTTTTGTTAACTCCTAGCATTCAAGGAAAGCTCTGTTATAACACTAGCTGGATACAAGCTTAAGGAATAGATGCCTCAGAGTCTAAATTCCCATAACACATTAAAATTGATATCAAAATGTCCAGGTTTCAACAAAAGGTTATAAAATGTACAAAGAAACAGAAAGTAATGGCCCTGGCCCAGGCAATGGAGAAGATTAAAGCATTAGAAACCATCAACGAGGCAGACCAAACTGGGATATACCAGACAAAGTCTTTTTAAAAATGGTCCTAAATGTGCTCAAAGAGCTAAAGGAAAACATGAACAAAGAACTAAAGGAAATAGGAAAATTATAGATGAACACAAAGAGAATGTCAATAAATGTAAACTATGGAAAGGAACCGAACAGAGCTGAAGGCCACCGTAACAGCAGATTGGAGCTGGCAGAAGAATCAGTGAACTACAAGATAAGTCCATTGAAATTGTACAGACTGAAGAGCAGAAAGGAGAAAAAAATGAAGAAAAGTGAAGAGAACCTGAAGAACCTTTGGGATACCATCAAGCATACCAATATATGCATTGTGAGAGTCCCAGAAAGACAAAAAAGAGACACTGGAGCAGAGACAATATTTAAAGAAATAATGGCTGAACATTTCCCAAATTTAACAAAAGATATGAATATATACATTTAAGGTGCTCAGTGAACTCCAAATAGGATATAACCAAATAGGCACACACTGTGACACATAATCAGACTATTGAATAACAAAAATAGAGAATTCTGAAAGCTGCACGAGAGAAACAAAGTATCACATACAAGGGAGCCTCAATAAGATTAAGTATGGTATGACATATTTAATGTGCTGGAAGCAAAAAAATTGCCAACAAAGGTTTTTCTATTGGACAAAACCGTCTTTCAAATGAGGGAAAGGCTAAGACATTCCTAGATAAACAAAAGCTAAGGGAGTTCGTCGCCACTAGACAGGCCCTATAAGAGATGCTAAAGAGAGTTTTGCAGGGGCCAGCTGGATAGCCCAGTGGATAGGGCACCGGCATGCCACATGGGAGGCCCCGGGTTCGGTTCCCAGGGACCTCTCCTAACTGGCAGACTGCATTGAGAATGGCAAGCCGCCATGGGCGGGCCAGAGCCGCCGTGGGCAGGGCAAAAAACTGCCACGGACAGGGCAAGAGCCGCCACGGGCAGGGCAGGTAGCCCGCAATGGAGCGCAGCCAGCCACCCGCGAACTGAAGCAAAGCCGGCCGTGAATGGAAACAGAAGCCGCCCACAAGTGGGGAAAGCCGCGCCTGCGCAGTTACCAGTCTCGGCGCGTTGCCGCAGCCGGGGGGAAGGGAGATATGTAATAAAATAAATAAATCTTTAAAAAAAAAAAAAGAGTTCTGCAAGTTGGAATTAAAGGACACTAGACAGTGTATCAAAGCTGTATAAAGAAATAAGGATCTCTTGTGAGGGTAATGAGATGGATAAATATTTTGTATTTTTGGTTTGTAACTCCACTTTTTACTTCCTCTGGGCTCTAAAAGACAAATGCATAAAATGAATGATAAATCAGGTGTTGGACTTATAATGTATAAACATACAATTTGTGAAAAGAGATTGTGAGAAAATCAAAGTAGAGGGACGGAGGGGTATAGGAACAAAGTTTGTGTATACTATTGAAATTAAGTTGATATCAAAACAAAAGAGATTGCTATAGATGTAGGATGTTAAATTTAGGCCCTGTGGTAACTACAAAGAAAATATAGTAGAATATGCAAGTAGATAGAGGCAGAAATTTGAGTACAGGTTGCCGGAGTTGGGGGCAGAGGGAATAAGGAGTTAGTACATGAGTGCAGGGTTTCTGTTTGGGGAGATAGGAAAGTTTGGTGATGGAAGGTGGTGAGGGTACGGTAACATTGTGGATGTAATTCCACTGAATAGTGTGTCTGGGAGTGATTGAGATGGGAAAGTTTATGTTGTTTATATATTCCCATAATTAGAAAAAAATAAGTGCAACCAAAAAGATATTGCAAAAAAAAAGACTTTGCAATACGTGATCCTGGATGGGATCTAGTAAGGGAGGAGAAAAGGCTCAAAAGGACATTATTGGGACATACAAACAAACCAACAAACAAAATGGAATATAGACTGTAAGCTTTATGTCAATATTAAATGTCTTGAACTTGAACATAAGTGAATAGGAAATGTACATGGCAGAATGAAATGTTCGAGGATCTTGATGAATACAGTCTACTCTCAAGTGTTTAGAAAAGGGATCGATAAGTAGGCAGACATACAGATTGATGGATAGAGAATGGATTAATATATTGATTGATAGGATGATACAACAAATGTGGCAAAATGTAAAATTGGTGGTTTCTGGGTATCGGGGTATAGAGGTACTTTGGAGTTCTCTGTACAGGATTTGCATTATTTTTGTGACTGTACTGTAAGTTTGAAAGTGTTTCAAAGTAAGTTAAAAAATAGAAAGCAAGGAAATAATTATAAAAGTCAAGGGAATGCCTGACCTTTAGGGTGGAGAGAGAAAGCTGTGATTCCTACAAGTGAAATGTTTGATTCAACATATACATTCATTTACAATTTTGGTTAAACATTCATAGATTGCTTTTAGGTGATACAAACGTACACTTCCACAATCAGAATTTGAAAGTACTCATCTACCTAAAACTTTGCCAATATTAGGTATTGTTAAAATGAGTATTTTCCCTTATTGCAAAAAATAGTATTTCATATTTAAAACTTCAATTTTTAAAAAGCAGGAGTAATAAAATAATAGAAAAACATCTCACCCCCTAACTACTTCTATAATTGTGTATTTTCTTATTCTTATATTATATTCTTGTTTTTACATTTGTAATTATTGTGTACATCATATTTTACTTGCTAAAATTTTTATTTTTAATAACATAACTAATGTGTGAATACATTCTCCTTATTTGTATTGTTTTAATTTTTTATAATCATCTCCTAGGCTCATTTGTGTCATCAATAACCAGTAATAACAATTTGGTATATATCCTTTAAGAGTTTTCTACGTTTTATTCCTATGTAATGCATGTTTGTAGGAATATATGGTTTTGCTTTTACATAAAGGGTATTATTTGGTATTGGCCTTTATACTTTTCTTACCCAACAATGGGTCTTGAAGGTCTTTCCTTATCAGCATTTATAGAACTGGAATATGGATTTTTTAATTTGCCTAGTTTTGTATATCATGTCCGTATTATAGTTTCTGTAACCATTTTCCTAGTGGTGGACATTAACATTATTTCTAGTTTTTGGCTATTACAAACAGTGTTATAGTAAAATTCCTTCTTTGTGCACCTTGTTTTCTTCAGAGTAATCTCTAAACATGAAATTATTGGGTTATAGAATATATACATTTCAAATATTAACACTTAGTACTGATGAACAAAGTGAAATCTCAGGACCAGATATAGCTCAGTGGTTGAGCACCTGCCTCCCACGTACAAGGTCACAGGTTCAATCTCCGGTAACTCCTAAAAATAAAATTTAAAAAGTGCTTGCTTTGGCAGTACATATACTAAAATTGGAACAATACAGAGATTAGCATGGCTCCTGTGCAAGGATGACATGCAAATTTTCCATATTAAAAAAATAATAATTTAAATATCATCAGTATATCAGA
>PVKH010011566.1:0-17702 GCA_004027955.1 Chaetophractus vellerosus
GTTCTTTATCCACTGAGCCATCCAGCCGGGCCCTAGAATTTCTTGAATGACAAGACTCTTGTTGACAAATTCTCTATTTTTGTTAATTTGTGAATATTTTGAGCTCTTCCTCATTTTTGAAGGATAATTTTGCTGGCTACAGATTTCATTGCTGGTAGTTTTTTTTCTTTCAGCATCTTAACTGTTTTCTCACCTCCATGGTTTCCTATGAGAAATCAGAACTTAATCTTATCAAGCATCCTTAATATTTGATGAATCTCTTTTCTTTTGCTGCTTTCAGCATTCTCTTCTTATCTTTGGCATTTGACAATCTGATTAGTATGTGTAAGGAGTAGGTCTGCTACGATTTATTCTGCTTGGAGTATGCTGCACTTCCAGGATGTATAGACTTATCCCTCATAAGAGTTGGGAAAATTTCAGGCATTATATCTTCAAACACTCCTTCTGGCACTTTTTCATTCTCTTCTCCTTCTGGGACACCCATGATGCTTATGTCTGTGCATTTTGTGCTGTCATTCAACTTCCTGAATTTTTCCTTTTTTTTTTTTTGTCAATATGTTTTATCTGTGTGACATCAGACAGCCTATCCTCCCCTTCATTATTTTTCCCTCTGCCTGTTCAAATCTGCTGCTGTGTGATTCTAGTATATTTTTAATTTCTTTAATTGTGCTTTTCGTTACCTAAGATCTGTTATTCTTCATGTATGTTTACAATTCCTTTTGTTTGGTCACCCAGCATCTTCTTAATATCCTTTATTTCTTCCCTCATCTCATTGAATTGATTTAGGATAATTTTTTGGACATTTTTGATTAGTTATTCCACATTTTGGGTCTCCTCTTGCTGTTTAGTTTGTTAATTTGACTGGGCCATATCTTCCTGTTTCTTAGTATGGCTTGTAATTTTTTGCTGATGTCTATACATCTGTTTATCTTGATGAGTCTATTCTGTTGGTCAGTTTCTCTCTGTTCCCCAGGGTTTTATTTTTGTTTGACTTTGTGTTATGTGTCATTTTTGACACTTGGTTCCACTTTTTAAAAAATGTTTAGAATTACCTGTGTTTACCATAAAACTAAAAGACCAAAAAAGAATATATAAGATGAGAGAAAAAATATTTATAGTAAAAAAAAAAAAGAAAAACATAAAGATATATAAAAATAAAAATAAAAAAAAACAAAGAAAAAAGATGTGACAAGGAAAACCAGAAGCTTCTTCTTCCCATTCTTCCCTGGATGGTGTGCAATGTTCTTCTGGCATCCGAAGTTTCAAAATAGTTTTTTCAGACAGTCCCTGCCTGTTTAATAGTTGTTCTGGAGGAAGCACTGTGTCCTGGAGCCTCCTAATCTGCAATTTTCCCACAATCCCCAGTAAATATCATTGGAGTTGTCATCTTCCACTTAGCATAATGCATTTGAGGTTCATACATGTATTAGTAGTTAGTTCACTTATCTGGGTAAGAAGTAGTCTATTTTATGGATGTACCACAGTTTGTTTAATTGTTCATCAGCTGAAGAACATATAGGTTTTTTCCAGATTTTGGAGATTATGAAGAAAGTTGCTATAAACAACCACATACAAGTTTTTGTGTGAACATAACCTTTATTTCTCTTGGGTAAATACCTTGGAGTGTAATTTCTGGGTCATATGGTCATATATGTTTTAATTCATAAGAATCTGAAAAGCTGTTTTCATAAATGTGTGTACCACTTTTCATTTCCTCCAGCAATATATGAGAGTTCCCTTTGTTCTGCATCATTTGTGTTGCCAGTATTACATTTTAAAAAGTTTAGTCATACTAAATTGGGGTGCAGTGGTATATCTTTGTGGTTTAAGTGAGGATAGGGTTGACTTGAAACTGGTTTGTGAGCTCCAGCTGTATTTCCTGGATTGTGTTGATGTTTGCTATTGACACTTGGCCAAGATAAGGATGAGATCATCAAATAGCAATTTATAAAGTGAAGGTGCTGTTTGAAATATAATATTCCCCTGTAGGCATCTGTGGTGGTTTTAAAGAATGGTCACAAATTCTTTGAAGTGCCTTTCTTCAGTAGGTGGAGTTAAATTTTCCATATCTACTCCCTTCTTTTTGATATTTTAATTTAATTTAATTTTTTTTCTTTTTTTAATTATCTTTTTCTTTTTTTATTGTGATTTACTTTTAATGAATGGTATATGATGAATGTGATGGTATATAACTTTGAAGACCAAAGGGCATTGTGGCTTCCTCCTTGCTTCACTTTCTTTGGAATCACTCTCTCTGGGGGAAGCCAGCCAGCTGCCATGTCTTGAAAACACTCAAGCAATTTTATGGTAAGCACTTTGTAGGGAGGAATTGAAACTTCCTGCCAAGAGATAGTAAGGAGCTGAGGCCTCTTTTTAATAGTCATGTGACTGAAATATCTTGGAGATCCGTCAAGCCTTAGGTTTCTGCATCCCCAGTCAACATCTTGAGTGCAGCCATCTGAGAGATCTGAGCCAGAACCACCCAGTTAAGTCATTCCTGAACTACTGACCCATAGAGACTAGGAGATAATAAATGTTTGCTGTTTAAGCTCTAAGTTTTGGGGTAATTTGTTATGCAGCAATAGATTAATACAGATTTTGTTAATGGATGCAGGTTGGGGTAATATTTTAGCAAATACCTTAAAATGGGGGTGTGGCTTTGGAATCAGGCAGTAAGCAGAAGTTGGAGGACTTTGTTGTTGATCATTCAGATAATCTAGGGATCTCCCCCAAATTATTGCTCTTGTGTTTTAGCTTTGGTGTATGTGACAGTTGAAGATCATTTATGAATCCCAAAAAGAGAAAGATTATGTTTGTAGACTAATCTGTTTCTCTGGGTGTGATTCCCTTTGATTGTATTAAATTCAGTGAGGGGCCTCTGCTTAAGTTTACATGATAAAATCAATTTAGGACTTATGATTGGGCTACATCAGTAAAATGTAATTCAGGTTGAGTCCCTGCCCCCTTGGTGGGCTGATATAAATGGATACTCACTCAAGAAGACACACAGGAAGAGGAGAGAACTTTGTCATGTTTTATCCTGGGGCCCTGGGGATAGAGATGAGGCATTTACCTGATAGCTTGCAGCTGACCTTGTGAAGAGAACAGAAGAGATGAGACTGATATAGAAATCCAGGGAAGAAATGAACCCTATGCCAGGAGAGAGAGGAAGTCCTGAGAGACAAGCTCTATGCCAGCCTGCAGCTGAGAGAAAGGAAGCCCAGAGGGGAAGGCTGAATACTGGCAGAGATCAGCGATCATCTTGCTTCACAAGTGGTAACTGACTTTGGTGAGAAAGCAAACTTGAGCTGGACTCTATAGGGCCTTGTAACTGTTTTTAAAAATTTTTAAAGTTTTTATTCCAAATAAATATCCTTTATAAAAGCTAACAGTTTTCTGGTATTCTGCATTGGCACCCCTTTGGCAGACCAGTACAGTATAAATATTAAGGTTCACATGATTTTAAAAATTTCTTTTATAATGGATTTTATAAAGGCTGACTCACAATTTTGTACAGAGGACCATTGGTTGTAGGACTTCATAAATGTCATGTAGTTACCAAGTAAAATCATAAATCATAAAACACCCTTATTCAATTTCTTAAATATCTTCTTTTTTTAGTGATTACTGTAATAATAGGAATGCCTTGCCTCAATTTTTGTTTCAAATTTTAATCTCAGTATGATGTTTTAAGGTAAAATTTTGGATGAAAATAACTGATTATGTTTCCAAAAGACATTTCTAAAATATTTCTACGGTATGATCCATGTACTCAAGTTCTCACAGAGTAGGAGATTTATCACTTGGGAAATTTACTATCATTGGTGGATATTTTACACATACGTTCTGTAAGCTTCAAATTTAATTTCTTTGGCAACCTAAGGTATTTTCTGTACAAGAAACCACAAAGAAAAGCCAAGGTTCCTCTTCAATGTGGAGGCCCTAGGCTTTACCAATATATCATACTTGCCTTCTATCAATTCCATAGTGCTACATAAATTGCTAAATTCTGCTTTCTGGCTTCTTCTGGCCAAGGTGTGAAGAGGCCCAGGAGAGAGAGGAAAGTAAATCAGAACATGTAGACTGTCTTTTCCTCTCAATAACTATGCCTGACTTAATCCTTGGCAAAAACGAAGCACAGTCTTTCCCATGGTTGAGTCTTATTTCTTTCACTTCTGTGGGTTGTAATGCATATATTTAAACTTATACTGAATCATTAACATTCAAATTTGATGGGGGAAAGGGAATTATATTTTGGAGCAGCCACCGTAGGCCATTTATGTCTCACAGGGACTTAAATGAGGTTTCAGATTCGGTGGTACAGTTTGGCCATACTTGCAGGATTAAGTATCAATTAGTATCTCAGTCAATCCATCTATAACTACCAGAATTTCTCACTTAACTTGGAAGAAATTGCTGAAGGTCGTTCTCAGGGAATATATGAAACTGATCCTTTGTAATTAGATAGAAAACCTGGCTGGTTTCCTATAAATCTTCAGGCAGGACATAGTACACAATATCCAATACAGTTTGAATATTAGCTCTGGAACCCCAGCAATCTATTGACATAGGAATCCAAGGCATATTTGCTAGACCCAGACTCTACTGTTGTGGGAAGTCAGTTATATTGTTCCTGTATTGTCATGGATTCACAGTCATGTATTGCCACCCTCACCTCAGCTGGGTCCCAGAGACAAGTCTGTAAGTATATACATAGACATGTCCATTTAAAGACACAGTTGAAGCCTTCTTTTCTGGCATAGTTTATTAATAAAAATAAAAGTCAAAGTAGAAAATGATAAAAATAATGTGCATCTATTTTTAATATTTTAACTTAAGATGAATATTAATTTATCTGCCAATCTTTTATATAGGGCCAAAGCTTTATCTTTGAATATGATAAAGCATTTCATACATAAGGAATACTAATAAAGTATGATCTAGAATTTACAGTTTTGTAAGTAAAGCAAAACTTTATACATTGTGAAACTTTGTATGAGTCCAGGATTCCCAATAACTTCATTATTTTTCCACCAACATTTTATAGTTGTTTTTGCACCAAATTCATTCAATAATGTTTTAAAATGACTCACTTGAATTTAGACTTTTCAAATCATCAACCTAATTTTTATTGAAATAAGTTTATTTTCTTTTACTCCATTTCTATTCACTTAGTTATATTTAATAAAGTTCATTATACAAAGACATAAATAGGTTAGAAGGCAAAAAGATCAGACACTTGGTATGTGTATGACTTAGATATAAGCAGAAATATTCAGTCTTCCTAGGGAGGTGTATAGAAGGCCCAAGCCTTCATACAGTGGTGGGCATCAGTCAGTAGCTTTCATAGAGCAAAAAGAGAGTGTCAGCTAATGAGGCAAGTAAAAAGAGATCTTTTACTGATATATCCATAGCTATATCTCTAACCATACTTATAATTGCAACTATATCTGTCTTATAAATGACATTTCAGAACAATAAATATTTCATTACTAATGAGATATGGACCCAAACTGCTGCCTGTGGCTTACCTTGATGAAGTGGGCTGGGCCTTGAGTGAGCCTCCAAATACTTTTTGACCTATTAGCATAAAACCTAATTGAAGGCAAATTTAATCAGACTTTCTGATTGACTGCCTATGGGCCTCCCTCTAAATGGGAACCTTTCACAGACTCATCTTACAGTACCAGCTTTAGTGAGAGCTTTGGAAAAGAGATAAGAATTCTAAGAGAAGAGACTCCCATATCAGTTTCCTTTATTCCTCTGTCCAAAAGCTCTGTCTCCTAATAAATGTTCTTGAAAGACTCCTATTTTTCCTTTGCCTTTTGGAAATGGAGAGAGGAGGTCTTGAAAGCCTCTAAAGGTTAGCATGTGCTAGGAACATCATCTTTATACATATTTTTAAGGTTAATGGAAATGGTCCCTTCTTGTGTTAATTTGTGTAGATGGTTTGAATCTAGGCTCTTTGAAAAATGTTTTCAAACAACTGGTTGGAGCATCCCTCCAACCTGGGATAATTTTACTTACCATCCCAGTTTTCATACTTAGGGGAAAGAACTGTAGAGAGCAGGTAGCTAATCATGGTTTATAGGCACTTTCTTTGAGCAGTATCTCTGAATGATTATATTTAGATGAAAACCCTGGGAAGAGTTTAGAAAGTCTTGCTTCAGTTAAAGATGGAACAGACATAAAAGCTACCTTGTTCTGATACCCTGCATCTGTTCCAGAAGTGCTTTATGAGAAGTGACTCATTCTCAGGGTCAAGATATTTCATGCCCTTCACTGTTTCTTCTCACTTTGTGGGCACTACAATTTACATTTCTCTTTAATTTACAAATAAGTGATTACACCTTTGGGGAGCTATTAGTATCAAATAGAAAGTTCTAGCAAGAAAAGGAGAATGGTAGATGATTTTTAAAAAGAAAAAGGGAATTTTCCTCACCAACATCTCCATTCTTAATCTTCAAACTGATATTTAAGTAAAACATGGTGAATGTAATGCTAAGGCAGAAAAATTTTGGCTTAATATTACATTGGTCAAAATGATCTGTTGTGCAAAATCCTGTACTCATGCTTAGCTGTGAGGATTTCAAGACATCGAAATAAGAATACATATTTCTAAATAAGAATACAATTATATAGTCATAGCAATTCCTAGGGTCTACATAAGAATTGAAAGACCCAGAGCTGCTGTTGTCTGGGTAGAAGAAAGGAATTGGGAATTGTCACTTTTATCATAGGCAAAGTTTTGTTACTATAATTTCTCTTGAAAGGTATTTGGGGAAGTGATCAGCAATTTAAATGTGAACTCAGCCACAGCATGGACCTTTTCAATAAGATTCATGACTTAGGGAGGGGTAACGCTTTTTCCACGACTTAAGAGGTAAGGATATAGGAAAGTGTTCCATAAACTACAGTTAATCAGTAGACAATTTTGCGTTGTCAAAGGTAAGCAAAGAAAGCAAAAGCTTGTGTTTGCATGAAAGGGCCAGGAGAGGAGTGAGATCATGAACTGGAAGGGCAGGTTCTTAGAATTGAAGTTATCAATGAAAATTAGAAGGTGGGTGAAATTTTGGTGTTAGACTATGAGGAGCATGATATATTTATTTTCTTCTTCTGAAGGGGTGCTTTGGTGCTACCATGGACTTTAGTATGTAAATAATAGCCTGAACCCTATTCCTCATAAGAGATGCAATCTTTATGTATGTTCAACTTGAAAGTTCTTTTAGTTTCAAAGCAAGGCAGCACTTTCAGTGGACTTCTTTCTTCTCCCTATAAATAATACTTCAATTTTCTTATTTTATTTTTAAGTATCTCCTTTTACTTTGTGTTGTTGCCTTACTTACTTACATGTATCTACTTAGGAGTGGTATATAATAAAGGTTTAGAGGCTGAGTATAGTTGAAATGAAATGATCTTTGTGCCTTCTGAGAATACACAAGTGAGTCATTCTTTTATTGGAATGGAAGACTCAAGTTAAAAATTCTTTCCTATAATCTTTTAAACATATGTTCAGCAGAGAAAAACTGTATTTAGGTTAAATCTTCTATTAAATTAATAAAATATTAATATTTTCCCATGTCATGTGTTCAAACATTTCTAAGGTCCTAAAGTTACAGTGGGTAGAAATCTAAATGGGACAACACTAATAGAGTGAGGAGTGTAGAAGGAGAGACACTCAAAGATTTCTTTATATCTCTGCTATTCTCACTTTCTCATATTGGGTTGGGTCAGGCAGTTCCAGTTGTGGAATTAGAGTCTCCTTTTTAGAATGCCTGCTTTTCTCATTACACTGGAGAAGATTAAACAAATTGGTGTGTGGTATGATAAAATGATGTGTGTGTGTGTGTGTGTGTGTAAATAAGAAGGTATTATAGACTTTGAGTAAGAGCAGGTTGTCCTTTATTTATTTTCTATGAGTGCATGAGAATACAGTAATGCCCTTGGAGATAGATCCTCTACTTTAAGTTCTAGTTGAAGTAAAACTTCAGAAATTCAAAGAAACATGGTAACATGATTTTCTTATGTTTCCTTCCTTTGGTGGACAGCAAGGAATTTGTGGATGTGTGTGTGGAATTTTTTATTCTCTTTGATTGAGAGATTTTTGGCATTTACTGATAGCTGAGAAAATCCATCTTTCAGCTCAAATAGTCAGGATTGACACCTTGGAGGTCCCAGGCACACATGTGCACCCCTAAATTCACACAAATAGCTTTTGGGGCTACTCTGTCATCAGGGCACCGACTTTCAAGAGAAATGGATGAGGTAATGTCTGTAAAGAACTTTGAGAAGGCTAAGTACCAAATATAAAATATTTTTAGAAGAAGTTATTACTTTGAACAGGCGAGACCTAAATGTGTAATGTAAAGCCAAGTAAGAACACAGAATTATTGTGCCAGTCAAAGGCAGTGCTGTGATCATGGCATGAGATCTGGGACTTGAGGAATAAAAAGGTTACATGGAATGCACAGAGAGAGAGATTGAAGAGAATCATGAACTTTATTAAATGACCAAATAGAGTCCAGATAGCATAAGAAGGCAGAAAAGATCTGGATGACAAAGGAAATGGGGATCAAGCTCTCATTTCTGTACCTTCTTTAAACAAGCTATTCTTCATTGTCAAATATATTTCATTTTCTCTTTTTCTTTTTCCTTTAAAAAAAACATGTTCCCCATGTGATTTCTTGCCTCTATTTATTATCTTATTTATATTTGAACAAAATTCCTGGAATAATCCTCAAAAACTTTTTTATCACATTACTTTCCTGATCAAGGGTGTACAATGAAAGTCTTTTATCGATTACAGTAGTTTTTTCCAGGATTTAAAAATATATCTTTCAAATGAAAGATAATTTAGAAGGCCAATTGTAAAATAGTTGAAACTATAGTTATTTTAGTTGAATTGGAGGAAGGTGGCCTAGAAAATTATCTGCTAAGGTTCTCCTCCTCTTTGGAATCTAGGAGACTCATAACTACCTGATCATTAGATAAAATCAAAACTCCTCAGTTGGCATTCAAAGTGTTTGTTATTATGTCTACTTTTTCCTATAATTCTTGGTGAGCCCCACACCTTTTTAATTTTGTTTGTGCCTCTGGTTTTCCACTCAGGCCCTTTCCACATTGTTCTCGCATCCATCTTTTTATTTTACATGCTTCTCTTGTCTACAATGTTGGGCGTGTTTGCTGTTTGAGTTATGCACAACCTCTTTGGACTTGGCTAAAGAGGCTCAGCTGCTCTTCAAAGTCTTGACCTTTGAATCTGCTTAGACTTTGATGTTTTCCTCTCTGGGCCCTGAATCTTGTCCCCGCAAATGCCAGATTCTGGGTTGAAAGCACACACTATCAGGGACAATGGTATCATCATTTTCATCATAATGAGTTTTTCTGAACCAGCATTCATGTAGTTTCTCTACATAGGCCGGTTTGGGTTTCCTCATGGCATGGTAGCTTCAAGCCAGTTGAACTGCTTACCTGGTAGCTCAGGGCTCCAATGTGACTGTTGTAGCAAGCAAGATAGAAGCTGTTATGACTTTACTGAACTAGCCTTGGAAGTTATACAGCATCACATTCACCATATTTTATTTGTTGAAAATAAGTAAAAAAAAAAAAAAAAAATTCTCCTAGATCCAAGGGCAGGGGATTAGAGTTCTATAAGAATGAGTAGGACGGCAGATACTCTTGCAGCCATTTTAGGAAATAGTCTTCCAGAGCTTACATATGTGGTTACAGTCAGTATTTATGAACATATCACAGATAAAGATAAACTTGGATTTTTGCTTGGACAAGAGAATAACATTTTGGACCATGTTCACATATTGTCAACTCTGGTCATTTAGATATTTAAATGTGACTCGTGATTGATAGTTGTTATTACTACCTTTGGATGAAAGGTGATATGTATTTGAAGTTCACTAACATATGTTAACTTCACACTGGGTTTTAGAGCTTATAGTAGGGACTGATATTTATTGTAGTGCTTTAGAGATATCTAGGAATACGTGATCAGGGTCAGGGTTGTTCCTAAGTAGAGAACCCCATGAGAGCAGTTTGAAGTGTAAAGGGGGAGGAGGCTCTCATGGTGAGCTGAGGGTGAAAAGCTAGTTAAAGTCAAGAGCCAAAGGAGGAAGAGAAAGTTCTGATTGAAGAGTTTATTAGGAAAGACTTGGAGAGGAGGCAAACAGAAAATTAGAGGGTGATATTAGAGATACGTCCAAATAAGGACTGGGCCTGGGTCACACCAGGAACTAGGTACACAAACATGGCTGCTAAAACAAATACTATAAAATGGGTTGGCTTAACAAGAAGAATTTATTGGCTGACGGTTTCAGAAGCTGGAAGACTTGCTTCCTCTTGGGGTCACTGTCTGGCAGTCTTTGGGGTTCCTTGGCTTTTCTATCACATGGCAATGTCTTCTTTCTCCTCCTAGTCCTGTTGACTTCTACTTCTGGCTGCTCCTGGTGGGTTCTCTGTGGTGTTCTCTGTAAAGCCTCCAGTAATAGGATTAAGACCCATCCTGAATGAGGTGGGGCATGCCTTAACTGAAGTAACCTCATCAAAGTGTTCTACATACAATGTGTTCACACCCACAGGAATAGAGTAAGGTTAAGAACATGGTTTTCTCGAGTATGTAACTCCAAGCCATCATAATGGCTCACTTGTTTGAAGGTGAGTTCTCAAAGCCGCAGAACTCAATTGTATACAAGCTTTAATCAAATTGGCATAAAGATTAACCTCCATAAATTAGTCTTTATAAAAGAATAATAAAAATCATTCTGATTGATGAATTTGCTAAGAGTTACCTTATTTAGAAACAACATATGAGGTTTTCAATATCATTTCATGTTAACTGTAACAAATTACTTGACAATAGAGATATCGATATCTGCATTTACATAAACATCTATATCTGTATATAACCTAATTATCTTTCTATATATTTTCATATCTATATTTAGTCCCCACGATATCAGCTATAGACTGCCTGCCTTTAAGAACTAGATAAGATTGGCTCAAACTTCTATTACCCTCTTCCCCCAATTTTTGCAATTCTTATAGGAACACAGAGAGGTTATGGTCTCAAGATCATCTTTGAATTTAAGCTACTGCTTCCACCAAAATAGTTCAGTTTGTGGATTATCATCAAAACTTTCAGGTGTTCAAGTTATGTCCTTAAACAAAGCCAATTCCCTTCTGTATCAGTTAGTTTTTGCTGCATAACCAACTACCCCAAAACTGAGTGACTTAAAATCTTTTTTATACTGTTCACTATTCTCTGGATTGTTCTTCTAGACTGGTTGGCATGTCTGAACTTTCCTTAGCTTTCTCATGTGTCTGTGGGCAGAGGGAGATTGACTGGTGACTGGACCATCTGGAAAGTCCCCCTCATTAGGAGTTGGCGGAAATTTTTTTTCTTTGCAGGGTTTTGGGAGTGTGGTTAAACTGGAACAGCATGAATCTACTCTATGAAGTCCCTCATCCTGTAGGCAGCTAGCCTGAGCTTCTTAACATGGTAGTATCACAGTTCCTAAGTGCTACAATGGATAAATAAGTTTTCAAGCCTCTGCTTATGTCATATTTGTTAATGTCTCATTGGCCAAAAGTATTCACATGGCCAAGCCTGAAGTCAGTGTGGGAGGGAATGGCCCAGGGCTTGGGATAGAGAGGGAAATTATTGCAGTCATTTAAAAACATATATATGCCACCTCCCCCTAAGAGAAAGTTTGGTGTCAGCTGTTAAATGAATATTTATACCCTGACCTTTATTTTTCCCCAAAGAGTCAATATTTGAGCAGGGCAAGGCAGTATTTTCTACTTCTTCTACTTATTTACCTTCTCTTTTGAAATAACAACAAAAAATCTGGTGGGGGGAAGGGGAAAACTGGGAAATAGAAAGGAGCTTTTTGTTATTGTTATTAATGCAATGACTCGGAGGCACTGGTGGCATTTGGTGGGCAGGGATCTGAAGTACTGAACATTTCTTAATGTGGGGACAGTTTGGCACAGTGAAGACTTGTCTTTCCCCAAACGTCAATAAAATCCCTGTGGTGAAACACTTTGCTATATGTACCAAGGGGAGATTTTTTCCTTTTGAATGAATTTTCTTCCTCCTTCATTGCTCAGAGATGTAGTTTTATGGTGGAGAAGGAACACTAGACTGAGTGAGAAGAAATAGAATTTCTATTATCTCTGACACACTTGACTGCATGACCTTAAGCAAATCACTATTCTAGATCTCAGTTTTCAACCTTAAAATAGCAGGTTTGGATGAGATTTTTTTATGCACTTTTCCCCCATACCACTCCACAAAGAATTTGAGATGGTATAAAAAATGCATACAATACAAAATACATATTTGAAGAACTATATACAAAAGAAAAATCATGAATGGCAAATAATAGATGAGGAAGAAATTGGTTTGCAGGAAACATACTTTGAAAACCTATATAACTGCAAGAAATAGACCTTACGTTTGACTCTAAGCTTCCTGATAATCTAAGCACGGAGGGATACATGATCCATTTCATGAGCCATAGTGGCAGAAATGACTATAGAAGTTGTTCAGGTAAACCAAACTCTTCTGTTAGTGAGAGCTCATAGAACTTCATCACTTACGCTACCATAATGATGTATGGCAGACCATATTCTCAAAAGCTTATGATACATATATTAACAGTTTTTACATGGTGATTTCTTAAAATATCTCACTGGAAATTGATGCTATTATTCTAAAGGGACCAAAACAATGCCATCTAAATACACCCTCTGTTGATTTAACTTGTCTTAAGGGTAATGTATAGACTATTTTATAGAAGGTGGCCTTAATGGACTACCTTTAGATTGTCCTCAATGAATATAATTTCTTTTAAGTGGGCCTCATTGATTTCTAGGTCTTTCTACTTCTATGATTATAACATGTTTTTGGGAAGAAAAAGAAAAGACTTCTGGCTCCTTTAATCAATTGGCTGACTTCTTTTTGAGAGTATGGATACATTTAATTTAGATTTCTTTGTAATTTCTGGTTTCCTAGAATTTCCTAAAGTTAATGCAGCTGTCTAATTTTTCTTTCCACATGTTCTATTTCATGTATAGAAAGAATTTCAGGAATTTGACATATGTTTTTAAAATAATAAATGTGAATTATTGTAATCTGGTGTACTTCTTCTCTCAAAAATATCAATTGAGATAGTCCCACCAGTTATAGGTGAAAAAAGCTCTTTGCCCCTGTCTTGAGAATTCTTCTTGGCATTTTATGATTTTGGGCGAGAGTCATATCTTTAGAAGCATGTGTGACTGTGTGTGTACATGTGTTGTACATACATATCTTGGACACTAGTGTTAAAACTAAAGAAATAAATGAACATAAATAATTTATTGTTTGTTGAGGGGTGATGTATACTCTTTGTCATACTGTTTGGCAAAGAACAGAATCTAGACAATGGTGTCAACCCTAGTTTAATAACAGAAAAAAACATGTTATTGGGCAGCTTACAAGCTTTCTAGTTTACTCCAGTGGCAGCCTTAGCCTCTACTTCCCCAGCAACAGCTGTATTAAATGAAAGCTAAATAAAGAAGAGGCTAAAGAGAGAAAGAGTTGGAGAGGATGGAGCTTGAAGTGGGATTTGCAGTAAAAATAGAGAGCAGAGTTGCAAAGAAAATCTATTTAGGGTGGTATTTTGTGAATCTTTATCATATTTACATCAGGATACGTTTTATTGCCTCATAAAATTCAGTCATATGAGTAGATTTAAAAACTTAAATCCATGAGTCTTAGTCTATTTGTTATCATTGTAATAGTGTGAAAACCATTTCATCACAGGTGTTTCAAATACCCATAGAGGTTACATGACTTAAACATTAACATATTATTCTAATAACATGAAGCTGCTACACTTTAACCCAGAAGCTTTTGACTTTAATAATTTCCAGGTTGTCCCTTAGCCAAAATATGTTTCCCCTTCAATTTTCACACTGGTGCACTTTCTTTAATATAAGTACTGATATAATAAATAAATTATATCCAGATGAAAGTCTGTCATCCGATACCTCATCCCAGCACAGTGCCTGCAAATGCTAAAGCAAACATTTCTGAACAATGTGCTGCCTGTTTCAGGGACAGAGACCTGGGAAGATGGCTGAGGTGGTGTTTGATAAGGGGAAGAATGAAACAAATGTAGTAGGTCCAGGAAAGACTGCCTGGACAAAGGTCTTAGGGGTCAATACTTGCTTTTTCATTCTCCATAAAGTTGGGGAGGAGGCTGAGATGAAGAGAAAAAAAGCAGAGTTCATCACAGATTGAAAATTTTTCTGTCAAAAGGGGGAACAAGCAACAATGGGAAGTCACCTGTGTCAAGAGGTACACCACACACAAAAGAATGAATGAATGGGTTCAAAAGCCATGTGGGAGTGACTGGCAGACATCTTATGTAGCTTCCTACATGCTAGATCCCATAGCCACATTTTCTATTTTGTTAGCCTTAGGCCAGTGATTTCTTAAGGTAGTGCGTCTTTATTTTCCAGATAGGAAAGCACAATGCATATCTAACAAGCTGCCAGTTACTCAGGTTCAGCAGCCTTGCAGTCAGTGATTTCTGAGAAGACTGACGACATTCATGTGAACATTATATAATACTCTCAATGGATAGTCTGTTCAGATCTGCTGGTTATTACGTGCATTCCTCTTTTCTGGTGGGACAGTCAGATTCTCCTCTTCTTTCCCCTTCCTTCTTCCCTCACTCCCTTCCTTTGTTTGCTGTTCCTCTACTTTTCCCCCCTTTTTGCCAAATAGTCAGCATGGGAGGTAAGGGAAGAAGAGAAGAGTCATCTATGGCTAGTGAAGAAAGTTCTAAAGGGCAATAGTTCTTTGGTGGTGTCTTTCCAGTGCTTTAGGCTTTCTACACACACACACACACACACACACACACAGTGCTGACGTAGAAGCTGCAACAAGTTATGCAGAAGATCTAGCTCAGATAATTCATGAAGGTGGTTATAATAAAAAACTGATTTTCAATGTAGATGAAACAGCCTTATATTGGAAGAAGATGCCATCTAGGATTCATAGCTGGCTGGCTTCAAAATCTTAAAGGGTAGGCTGACACTCTCCTCAGGGTCTAATGCAGCTAGTGACTTTAAGTTGAAGCCAATGCTTATTTACTGTTCTAAAAATTCTAGGGCCCTTAAGAATTATGTTAAGGGGCTGGCTGTAGCCCAGTGGATAGGGCGCTGGTTCACGACATGGGAGGCCCCGGGCGGGCAGACCGCCTTGAGAGGGCAAGCTGCCGTGGGCGGGCAGTGCCACCGTGGGCAGGGCAAAAAGCCACCATGGGCAGGACAAGTCACCCGCGAATGGACAAGAGTCGCCTGCCATGAACGGGGCAGAACCGCCCGCCACGAAGGGGGCAGAGCCACCCACGAGCGGTGCAAGCCGCCTGCGTGGTGACCTGACTTGGCGCATCGCCGCAATGGGGGGAGACAAAGCGGACATAGAAGAACGCAAGAAATGAACACACAGCAAGAGCAAGCAGAAGGTGGGGGGTATGTAACAGGGAAAGGAAAAAAAAAAGAATTATGTTAAATCTCTTCTGCCTGTGCTCTCTAGATGGAACAACAAAGCCTGGATGACAGCATATCTGTTTACAAGATGGTTTCCTGAATATCTTAAGCCCAGTGTTGAAACATATTCCTCAGAATTCTTTTCAAAATAAGACCACTCATTGACAATGCACCTTGTCACCAAAGAACTCTGATGGAGATGTACAAGATTAACGTTGTTTTCATGCCTTTTAACACAACATTCAATTCTTCAACCCAAGGATCAAGGAATACTTTTGACATTCAAGTCTTATTATTTAAGAAATACATTTCTTAAGGCAACAGCTGCCATAGATAGTGATTTGTCTGATGGATCTGGGCAAAGTAAATTGAAAGCCATCTGGAAAGATTCACCATTCGAGATGCCATTAAGAACATTGGTGATTCATGGATGTAAAAATATCACCATTAACAGGAGTTTGAAGAAGTTGATTCCAACCCTTATGGATGACTGTGAAGGGTTCAAGACTTCAGTGGAGGAAGTAAGTGCAGATATGGTGGAAATAGCAAGAGAGTTAGAATTAGAACAGGAGTCTTGAAGATGTGACTGCATTGCTACAATCTCATGATAAAACTTGAATGGATGAAGAGTTGCCTTTCTTATGGATGAGCAAAGTGGTTTCTTGAGATAGAATATACTCCTGGTGAAGATGCTGTGGAACATTGTTCAAATGACAACAAAGGATTTACAATGTTACATAAAAATAGTTGATATAGTAGCAGCAGGGTTTGAGAGGATTGACTCCAGTTTTGAAAGAAATTCTACTGTAGGTAAAATGCAATCAAACAGCATCACATGCTGCAGAGAAATATTTCATGAAAGGAAGAGTCAATCAATGCAGCAAACTTCATTGTTGTCTTATTTTAGGAAATTGCCACAGGCACCCCAACCTTCATCAACCACCACTCTGAAGAGTTAGCAGCTGTCAACCTTGAGGCAAAACCCTCCACCAGCAAAAAGATCAGAACTTGCTAAAGGCTCAGATGATGGTTAGCGTTTTAGAAATAAAGTATTTTTAAAATTATGGTATGTGCATTGTTTTTTAGACATAATGCTATTATTGCACTTATACCACAGTATAGTGTAAACATAAGTTTTATATGCACTGAAAAACCAAAAAATTAACTTAATTGCAATATTTGCTTTATTATGGTGGTCTAGAACTGAACCTGGAATATACTAGGAATGCTTGTAATTGAAAATAAGCAAGAAATAAGAGGTGGGAAAAACAAGGTGAGAAAGTAAATAGAGCTGGGGGAGAGGCTCAGAAACAAGGCCACAAACCCCTATGCATTTTGTACCACGGACAGGGGGAAACATGGTAAAGATTCAGGAATCTAAAGTACAAACAAACTGGTTGTTGAGGAAACTATTACAATTTCTGATACTGAGACTGGAGATAAAGTCTTTAATTGGGTCCTCATGAGTGCTGCCACATAAAGAACAATATCCTTACTGGAAATGCATAGTACATCTTTCATTATAGGCTGATGGATTCACTACATTTAATTCAAGGGCAATTCAGTAACTGCAGTTCTGTTGGGGCAGGGAGGAGGGTGTAGGGGTAGATGGAGTTAGAAGGGTGGAAAATATAATGTCCAGTTTTGAAACTTATGTTTTAGGCTTAATCCAGGGAAAGATTATATAAGAGGAAGGTATAGTCTGCATGTTCTCAGGCTATCTTTTATAAACATTTCTTTCATCTGAGTGTTTCAAAGGCATTGATCCACAGTCAGTTCATGATTAATTTCAGTGTCAAATGTTTGGAATGCAGATATTCTGGAGTAGGTCAGTCTTATGCTTTAACAATCAGTCAAACTAGGGACAGAGTTGACATCTGCCAAGAGGGCATTATTTATGAATTCCAAAAGGTCTTCACAATAATGTCCTAATTTCTGTGACAATACTTTTATCAAGTTGCTTATGAACTTTCATATCAGCATTTGTGCTTGTATTGTGCAATCTCCCCTGTCCACCACCTTAAAGTGACTAATGGTTTACTTAAACGATACTCTTCAGGAATCTGGAATAAGACAGTATTCTTTTTTATCAAGCTTATTATCAATATATATTTCCAAAGATGAATCATTTTATGAAAATTAGAAGGCAA
>PVKH010011568.1:5259-17804 GCA_004027955.1 Chaetophractus vellerosus
TCAGTTCGCGGGTGGCTGGCTGCGCTCCATCCGCGGGCGACCTGCCCTGCCCGTGGCGGCTCTTGCCATGTCCGTGGCAGCTTCTTGCCCTGCCCACGGCGGCTCCGGCCCGCCCATGGCGGCTTGCCATTCTCAAGGCGGTCTGCCCGCTAGGAGAGGTCCCCGGGAACCGAACCCGGGGCCTCCCATGTGGTATGCCAGCGCCCTATCCACTGGGCTATCGAGCCGGCCCCTACAGTATATTTTAAAATTCAGGTATGTGCATATTTTTTTAGACCAAAAAAAGTTATATCAAGTGAAAGAAACCAGGCACAAAACAGTACATATTATATGATTCCATTTATGTAAAATGTAAATATAAATAATTTATAAAGATGAAGTTAGATTAGTGGTTATGCAGGGCTGGGGAGGGGTGTAGAGGTTTTCTTTTTGGAGTAATGAAATGGTATAAAATTTTTTGTGGTGATGAATGCAAAACATTGTGATTATACTAAAAGGCATGGATTATACACTTTGGATAGATCATATGGTATATGAACATATCTTAATAAAACTGCTTAATTAATAAATAACTGTGCAAAAACAGCCAGAAACAGCAGCTATGTACAGCAGCGGAAGCATAGAGAGATCAAGGGATGGGTGAAGAATTTTCTTGTTAGTTTGCTTTTTGTTTATTATGATTACAGAAATAATGAAAATGCTTTAGTGATGATTGAGGCGATATATGCACAATTCAAATAGGAGAGTTGACACTATGTCATTATACCAAATGCCACTGATTGCACACTTTGGATGAATTGTTTGCTTTATTAACATGTATCAATAAAATTGATTTGTTTAAAAAATGCTATTGCACACTTAAGAGACTACAACACAGAGTAGACAAAAATTTTATATACACTAGGAAACCAAAAATTTCATGTTACTCACTTTATTGCTATATTTGCTATATTTTGGTGGTCTGAAACTGAACCCACAATATCTTTGAAGCATGCCTGTATACTAAAGTTTATGCAGCTATGTGGATTGTTTGGAAATGACCATGCATTCATCATACTATAAAAATAATCCCATAAATTCATGTAATCCATAACAGAACTGACCCCCAGGACTAATGGTATTTACTTGTGAAATAGAACTATCACCTATGCTACAGGACATTCTCATGCCCTGATCTTTCTCCTGATGTACAGAATCTTATAGCCAAATATCTGTCAACTCTCCTATTTGAATTATCTCACAATACACTTCAAATTAGATGATACTAAATTTATCATGTTTTCCTATTAAATAAAGCCTGATCTTTTTCTCATGCTTTTCAGAATTGTAACCATCTACTCAGTTACCCAATCCCATGTAATCTCTGAATCCTGTTGTTCTTCCTCGTGATCATTTCTCCAATCTGTCCAGTCTCTCCATCTCAACGGTTACTGTTTCAGTTCCATCACTGTCTCTCATCTTGACAATGGAAACAATCTCTAAAAGTAGCCTCTTTGTCTATAGCATTATGTCCCTCCACTCTATTTTCTACAATGCAGAGTGGTCTTTTCACATAAAATCATATCATATCACTCCTCTTCTTAAAAATCTTTCAATTGTTTCCAATTGGTTTTGGACAATGATTCAAATGCATGATTTGGGGCTGTTTCTCTCTTCTGCTTCAGCTCTTAAAATTCTCAGCCTACCAGTCTATGCTTGTAGCAGTTTGGTATTATTTATGGATTCCAAAAATAAATATTGGATTGTGTTTGTGAACTGGTCTGTTCCTCTGGGCATATTAGATTGGACTGGATTTAGAGGTTTCACTTTTACTTGTTTAAATACTGATCAAGGCTTTGATTGGGCCACATCAGTAGGATGTTGAATCCCTGTCCCCTTGGTGGGCAGGGATTCACAGAGAAAATGACATGGCAGAGGGAAAAGTTGGAGTTTCGATCCTGGAGCCTGGGAAGTAAGCACACAGTGAAGGAAATATGTGAGAGAGAAAGCTCCATTACACACAGCAGAGGTCCTGGGAAGAGAGACGAGCCACTTTCCTGATAGTTTACAGATGGCCTTGTGGAGAAAGCAGAGCAGCTGGGCCTGGAAAGAAATGAGCCCTGGAAGAGAGATGAGACTTATCCCAGCCTACAGCTGATATTGGAAGAAGCTGGGATCACAGAGCCTTAAGAGGAAAAGGAAGCCTGAACCCTTGCAGGTGTCAGCAGCCATCTTGTTCCAATACGTGGCAAGAGACTTGGTGAGGGAAGTAACGTATGCTTTATGGCCTGGCAACTGTAAGCTTTTACCCCAAATAAATACCCTTTATAAAAGCCAACAGCATTGCCACCGTGGGTAGAGATTCACACAACAACCGAAAGATTATTGAATCCCCATCCTGGGGAGCTCTGCCACATTCTCTAACGGAACAGCAATAATCTCCCAAGTGCAGGGGCAATGACTAGTGAAGAAGGATGGTCCATTGATGGGCCCTTTATATTGATGACTATGTTTATGAGCCTTTTGCTTTTGAATCTGCAACTTAGCCTAGTGTTGTAAAGTGCCTAAGTGTTACCTCCTGAGAACCTCCTTGTTGCTCAAATGTGGCCTCGCTCTAAGCCAAACTCAGCATTACCTTCCCCCCAGCGAGGTACTTGATTCCCAGGGATGAGCCTCCCTGGCACTGAAGGATTACTACCAAGCACTGGCTGGTGATACAACTGGAAAAAGACCTTGAATAAAAAGGGGAAAAGGTAAAGAAAAATGAGTTTATATGGTTAAGAGACTTCAAAGTGCGTAGGGAGATAACGCTTATGCATATCTCAGCAGGATCTCAAAGATGGCCTAAGTAGATATTACCCTAAAAGTGGGGCTCCTGAAGGCTCTGGAGACACCCAGGTCCTACGGTCATGGCAGACAGCTCCAGAGTTTGGTGCCTTGCCAGTGGGCCTTACTCGAGTTTGTGCTTCTGAGTGTGACAGAGTTGGTCTCAGATGTGACTCCTTTACACATGCCTCTTCTGTCCCTTTTATTTGAACCTATAGTTGGTGCTGGAGTTGGTATATCCAAGAGACTTGAATCTCTGGGCTGTTCATATGCCAGCTGGACCCTGAGCCTCAGCGGAGTTGCAACACCTACTCTCCAGTTTATTGGACTTACTCAGGACAACTAACAAGGAGGTGAGGATAGACAACCACCATACCAAGGAACCGAGAGAGTATACAACTGCAAGCAAGAGAGTCCCATCCATCAGCCATATGGGATTGAAGTTCTATCTCAATTAGAGGTGGAGTGGGCATCACTATCCCAGAATCCTCAGGATTGGGGAATAAAATATGGACTAGAGTAGACTAACTGGTATTCTACCATAGACTTATTGTGATTCTAGCAATGGAAGAACTTATATTATTGATGTGGAGACAGTGGCCACTAGAGGTGCTAAAGTCAGGGAGAGGGAAAAAGGTGTAATATGGGGGCATTTTCAGGACTTGGAATTGACCTGAATGACATTGCAATGACAGGTACAGGCCATTATATATTCTGCCATAACCTAGAGAATTGAGTGGGAGAGAGTGTAAACTACAATGTAAACTATAATCCATGCTTAGTGGCAATGCTCCAAAATGTGTTCAATTGCAATTAATGTACCACACTAATGAAAGAAGTTGTTAATGTGGGGAAAAGTGGAAGGTCTGGGGAGTGGGGCATATGGGAATCCCTCATTTTTTTAAATGTAACATTTTATGTAATCTAAGTATCTTTTAAAAAAAAATATATATATATACTTAAAAAAAAAAGCCAACAGATTTCTGGTATTTTGCATCAGCACCCTTTTGGATGACTAATACAATGTTCTAGTCATTTTCATTTTGTCTTGCCTCCTGGTTTTGATATGTTGTACATTCCCTCAATTCCCTTCCTTCCCACAACCTGTAGTCTTTTTCTTAGTCATCGCACAGGTATCAGCATCAGTATTTCTTCTTCCATAAAGTCTTCCCTGGCTGGGATGAGTACACCTTCTGCCTAAGTGTTCTCACCCTTTGTATATTGTAATTTTTCTCCATTATCATTATATTTATGATAATTGTTTCTATCTTTGTCTTTATCATCCATTAGACTATCAGTTTCATGAAGGCAAAGGTCATCAGTGTGTCTCTGGTATCTAGCATAGGATCTGGCACAAGGTAGGTCTCAATAAATATTTGCTAAATGAATTTGTTGCTTGGAGAACTACAGCAGAGCTCAGATGTAAATTTTCTAGCATAAAGCTTAGCATATAGTAGGTGTAAAATCTCTTTTTTAGTCAGCATTTTGTGGCCTAAGAGCAAGCAGCCATATGTTACATGATCTTTCTTTCCTAATAGAGGGCTTGGACCAATCAAAATTTTGAAAAAGATGAAGAATGTCTTTGGAAGTCTTTAATTTCTCTGCATATAGCTCTCTCCAATCTCCTAATGACTCTGCTGCCCTAAGCATGCACATTTATAAAAATGGCTTTCTTAATGTAAACATGATGAACAACTAAATACAACAGCAATGAATCTTGAAATCATAAGGTTATGTGAAAGAAGCCACAAAAGAATACAAACAACATGATTCCATATAGTATACAAATAGAATATGAAAAACTAAACTACAATTTTTCAGAGATGCATATTTAGTGGTAATTTAGATAATAATATAAGGAAAAGTAGGGAAGTGATTAGCATTAAAATCCTAATAGTAGCTACCTTTATGGGAAGGGAGCAGGAAGGCTCTCAAATATATTTCTGGGCATTAGCAATGTTCTACTTTTGATTTGGGTATCTAACTGAAATTATTTGTTAAATGTACATTTTTAAAGATGTACTTTTATGAATTACTTGTATTTTATATATATACATACAATCATATACAAAATTTAAAAAAAAAGAATAATCACAACAAAGTAACAAAACTAAAAAAAGTGTTATTTAAACAGTGGTCCAAAATTTCTTTGAGTTTTATTGAAAAATATCTTCTCAGGATTCAACTTATGAAGGCTAGCTTAGGACTTCAGAGGTCTTGATCACAGAAAAGATTATGGTGCTCTGACTTATAATTCAAAATAGAAATACTAAAATATCAACTAAATATATGAAAACTCAAAAGCATTTTTATTTTTCCCCAAGATGAAAACTTTTGTTTACTAATGTAATGCATAAATTAAAAACAACAACAACATATATTTTCTGTTCCTGCTTTGCTGGTGCTCAAAATATATATTTAGTCTGTTTACTGGTAATACAGCACTAAATAATCATTTAAGAGTTTTTATGTTATAAAGTTCTTTGCCATTTTTGCCATCATTATAATCCTAAATTATGACTATACCATAATTTAAATCTCAATGAAAAGACAGAACAATGCTGGCAGAAAAGGATAGTCACTAAATATTTGTTAAATACATAAGTGAATGATTTCTTTCTTGTTCAGTGTTTCCTTGGGTATCTACTTCTTTTTAGACTTTTTAAAAAAACATCAAACTAGTAAATAAAAATCTATGCATGCTAAATTTGAGGAAATAATGATCTGATTTTTCATTTAACTCATATGTACCAAATTCTAACAAGCACATACTCTAAAAAAATTGTGTCTATTCTTCCTTATCACAAAAAACACTTTCACAAAAGAAACCCAAGAAGAAAATCATACCGCTCAAAAGGATTTAAGCATTATCATTAAAATCTTCCCTGATGTGTATTAAAATAATAATTTAATAGTGATTTAAAATTATTTTTCATTGTGATTATACTAAAAGCCATTGATTATACACTTTGGATAGATGGTATGGTATATGAATATAACTCAATAAAACTGCTTAAAAATTATCTTTGCTGATTTACTATCCAAAGGATAACTCTATATATGTAGTTCTTACATATTTCACTGAATAGTAGTCAACTTATGAATACTGCATAAATAGAGCAGCTTTTTCCTCTGGAATTGAGGGATTGAAACCCAAGATTTTCTGTTAGTATAATCCTAGTAGAAATGACAAATTACAGTGCTAATTATAGATTATTTAATTCTGATTTAAAGTTTCAATGACCACAATCAAAATATCATACCACAAAACAATGATGATAAACTAGTATAACTCTTCCAGTTTAAAAAAGTTTTGAGGAGAAATCGCTGGCATGTTAGAGGAAGAACTACTGGTCTCTCTTGGTACTCTCTAATTTTTTTTTTCATCCCCACCTTTAACTGAGGTCAAGGCAAAAAGACAAGTTACCAGGGTAATAAACACAGTAGTTTATTACTCTGGAGTAAAGAGTATTACTAGAGTAAAGAGTATTAGACTAGAGTCTGATAAACTTTGTTCTACGTTAGCTATCAAAGTTCTTGTAACTTTAATGTTCTCATTTTATTTGGATTTAGATGTAAGGCATATTTTAAAAAAAGTATTCAAAGAGACATCACCTCATAGAAATAGGTTAAATTTCAATAAAACTTATTACCTTCAAACAAAGAGAAATAAAACTACCACACATCCATTTTTTTTTTTTTTTACCTGTTTTCCCGTTCATACATTTCCCTAGAGGCACTTCGAAGTTGATCAATTTCTTGATTAGTTTTCAATCTGATATGCTCCAGTTCATCACATAGTTTATTTTCATATTCTTTTTTATAATGGTCTCTGCAAATAGACAAAAGGAATATCCGTGAATTTTCTTTGTAAAATAAACAGGCTTTTCCCCTTCATGTAAGATTTTATTTTATTTTATTTTTTTTTAAGATTTATTTATTTTATTACATATCTCCCCTCCCCCCCGCTGCGGCGACGCGCCGAGACTGGTCACTGCGCAGGCCTGGCTTTCCCCGCTTGTGGGTGGCTTCTGCTTCCATTCACGGCCGGCTTTCAGTTCGTGGGTGGCTGGCTGCGCTCCATTCACGGGCGACCTGCCCTGCCCGTGGCAGCTTTTGCCTGTCCGTGGCAGCTTTTTGCCCTGCCCACGGCGGCTCTGGCCCGCCTATGGCAGCTTGCCATTCTCAAGGCGGTCTGCCCGCTAGGAGAGGTCCCTGGGAACCGAACTCGGGGCCTCCCATGTGGTATGCCGGTGCCCTATCCACTGGGCTATCGAGCCGGCCCCCATGTAAAATTTTAATATCTTATCTCAATATGCTCTGTATACAAAGTTACTTGAAAAACTTAGCTATTGGATATAAAGTTTTATAATTCCTAAAAACACTGTCCCAAACTAGTGCCATCTATGGTCTCAACTTGTTAATAAACATATTTACCTAAAAGAATTACTTTATAAAATGTTAGTAATTCATTTTGAATATTTATTCATCTTTAGAAATATTTTACTACTAGCATTTAATGCATATGGCCAAAGGCTTGAAAACTGAAGCATTTGAAATGGCCTTCATTTAAAAACAATAATCTTGTGTAGTGCAGGTTGAAAGACAAATAATTCCAACAAAAATGACTCTAATTGACTCTTTACAAGGCCACTGTTATCTCTTAGAAAAGTCAAAGCATTACATAGATTATTATTAAGAAGAGCACAAACTGATGAAAAATACAAGCAAAAGGGCCCGGCTGGATAGCTCAGTGGATAAAGAGCTCGCTGGGAAACCACATGGGAGGCCCTGGGTTCGGTTCCCGGGGACCTCTCCTAGCGGGCAGACCGCCTTGAGAATGGCAAGCCACCATGGGCGGGCCGGAGCCGCCGTGGGCAGGGCAAAAAGCCGCCACGGACAGGTAAAAGCCGCCACGGGCAGGGCAGGTCACCTGCAAATCGAGCACAGCCAGCCACCCGCGAACTGAGGGGCCGGCCGTGATGGAGGCGGGGGCCGCCCACAGGCGGGGAGGGCCGCGCCTGCGCAGTGGCCAAGTCTCGGCACATCCCCGCAACGGGGGGGAAGGGGAGATATGTAATAAAAATAAATAAATCTTTAAAAAAAAAAAAATACAAGCAAAGGAAAAAGTTATGAATGTATGAAGCATTAAAGGATAAAATTTAGATTTTGTTTAGTTTTCAATGTGCTGACAAAAATAATTAAATCAAGGGTTCTAAGGGCTATTAGTATATAAGGGGCTCTAATAAAATTCATTGAATATATATATGCAATATTAAAAATAATATGACCACATAATAGATTTTCAGAGTTTACTATGTGCCAGAGAGTGTGCTAAAACTTCATGTCTACTATTTAAATCTCATATGGACTATATTATATTGTGGCTATTCCCTATTTACAGAGAAAGAAACTAAGGATGGATAAAAGTTCACATCTTGGTCAAGCTTATAAATCTAGTTGAAGAGGTAAAAGCAGGATTCAAATGCAAGGAGTCTGAATCTAGGGGCTATATCTTAAAACAGCATGGAATACTGCCTCCTAATTCTTTTATTTATTTATTTTTTGCCTCCTAATTCTTATTTTAAGTTTCACACAGTCAAGAAAAGTAAGGCCCCTTATGATGTAAGATTTTCTTTTAAAAAAGCTTATACAGAGATCTTAGTCTTTGGGAATTAAAAAGATTTTATCACAAAATAATTATAGTATCTATACCCCAATCTAAAGGAAATGGGCATTTGATGGTTGCTGTAAAAATGAGCACGTCTTAAAAATATCTTCTAAGTAAATAATTGTTTTAATATCGTCCTACAGACCTTAAAAAAAAAAAAAAATCACTATTCTTGCCCCAAAGTCAAAAATTCCCCCAAAGAATATGGTGTTAATTTATACTTTTTTAAATATCAAAAATAAAGTGAATCTTGCCTGGATGCTACATATTTTTCATACATCTCTTCTCTAGCCTTTTTGGTTTCTTCAAGTTGAGCTTGAAGTCTTTCAACACGATCCTCTTCATGGGCACAACGAACACTAAGTTCCATGTTTTGGCGATTGAGATATTCTTTATCCTTTTGCAGTAAAGTAACAGTCTGCTGTAAAGTGGTTACCTATATATATATGTAAAGAGAGACAGAATCCAGACCGATCTCATCTTACATTTCAAGGTTGACAGTATTATTTTCTTTCATTTATGCTTTCACTGACCATATAAAAATTTTCCTTTTAAAAAAGGGCTAAAGCTTACCTTGCAATTTTCCATCCAAAAAGAGCTACTAAAAGTTCATTCTGCCTGGCAACTATATCAAAAAGGAATATGTCCTCCCACAAATTTGCTCTGGCCTACTTTCCTCCAACACTGTACAATAAAATATAAGTAACTATCTATAAGCTTACCTCTTTTGATAATTCACTTCTTTCTTTAATTTGAGTTTTGTGAGAGGCTTCAAGTATTTCATGATTTCTTCTAAACTCAATTACTTCCTGTTCAAGTGCATCACGTTCACTATTAAAATAAAATTAAAATACTGTATAAATTTTATATCCCCCCCATTTTTTTTACATCCCTTTTTACAGAGAACATTTTATTTTTTATTTTTTTTATTTTTTTATTTTTTTAAAGATTTATTTATTTTATTACATATCTCCCCTTCCCCCCTGTTGCGGCGACGCGCCGAGACTTGGTCACTGCGCAGGCGCGGCTTTCCCCGCTTGTGGGCGGTCTCTGCTTCCATCACGGCCGGGTTTTTTCAGTTCACGGGTGGCTGGCTGTGCTCGATTTGCAGGCGACCTGCCCTGCCCACGGCGGCTCCGGCCCGCCCATGGCGGCTTGCCATTCTCAAGGCGGTCTGCCCGCTAGGAGAGGTCCCCGGGAACCGAACCCAGGGCCTCCCATGTGGTTTCCCAGCGAGCTCTTTATCCACTGAGCTATCTAGCCGGGCCCCAGAGAACATTTTAAAAGGTTTACTATGTTTTAGGTAATAGAGAAAACCCATAGCACTGGTGCAGTGGTCTCATTCTATGTATAAAATGTCTATTTGTCAAATTTAGGAGAGATGACGTTCAAATCTTGTTCACATTCATAAATATGAATTTTAAACATAAATATGTAAACTACACTAACCAGTAAAGTAAATAACAGAACTTCCTAAGGTACATTATGGTATTTTTTCACTAATTTTCTTTAATCTTATCTTGAAGCCAAAATTTTTAAGGAATTTATAGATGGCTCTAGGCTTTCAGTTCAGTTAGGTTAAAAAAAATACTTAAAATTTGTCTCTCAGATTGCAAAATAGAAACAAAGGAAAGCATTCTTGTGACTTTTATTCACAAATTATGATTACCCAGGGACTGTGATTACTATTTTCAGACCATCTCGCTCTCCAATAACAGAAAAACCAAAGAATTAGACTGAAACCTACAGTGAGCATCTAAAAAATAAGCAGAAAAATGGATTTATTAATTCTTTAATCAACTTCAGTCAGGAGCAGTGCATTTGCATTTTATTTCATCTACCTACTTGGTATTTCTATGGAAAGTGGATGTTAAAAATTATTTAGCTTTACATCAGCTTTTCAATAATTCATGTAAAAAGTTTTGCTTTTTTTCTTGTTAATAAGTTGTGTTTATTGAAAATGAAGAAAAACACAAACTGAAAAATAAGAATCACCAGTAAACCCGGCAACAAAAGAAGACTATCATTTTGGTACATATAACACAATTATTTTGTGCTTTTATATGCAAATATTTCTATGCTGACAAGGTAAGATGCATTTTCTTAGTTGAAAAAATAATTATAAAGCATGAAATTTGCAGTAAAATCATGAACCTGCCACCTGTAATTAACAAGAGCTAATATTTGCCCATATTTGAATTAATGATTTGTTTTGCTTGTTAAAAAGAAAAAGCATTACAGGTAAACTTAAAGTCCTCTATATCTTCTCACTGCTCCTATACCATCTCCCTAGATATAATCATGAATTTAGTGTGTTTCTATAACATGTGTTTTTAAAACAATATTATTGATACATATTAATAAAGCATAAATTCATCTGAAGTGTACAATCAGTGGTATCTGGTATAATCACATAGTTTGCATTCATCACTTTGGGCAGGATTGACATCTTCATGATATTTATTCTTCCAATCCATGAACACAGAATGTCTTTCCATCTGTTTAGGTCTTTTAAAATTTCTTATAGCATTGTTTTGTAGTTTTCTGCATATAGGTCCTGTACTTCTTTGGGTAAAGTAATTCCTAGGTATTTGAGTCTTTTTGTTGCTATTGAAAATGGAATTTTCCCCCTGATTTCATCCTCAGATTGTTCAGTGCTAATGTACACAAACATAACGGATTTTTGCATGTTGATCTTGTACCCTGCCACTGTGCTGAAGTCATTTGTTAGATCAAGTAGCTTTGTTGTGGATACTTCAGGATTTTCTAAGTACAGGATCATGTCATCTGCAAACAGTAAGAGTTTTACTTCTTTTTTTCATATTTGGATGCCTTTAATTTCTTTCTTCTTGTCTAATTGCCCTAGCTAGAACTTCCAGTACAATATTAAACAACAAGGGCAACAGTGGGCATTCTTGTCTTTTTCCTGATCTTAAAGGGAAAGCTTTCAACCTTTCCCCACTGAGTATGATGTTGCCTGTGTTTTTTTCATATATGCCTTTTATCATATTGAGGAACTGTCATTCTATTCCTATTTCTTCAAGTGTTTTTTTATCAAAAAAGGATGCTGGATTTTGTTGAGTGCCTTTTCTGCATCGATTGAGACAATCAAGTGGTTTTTTTGTTCTTCAACTTGTTAATGTGGTGTATTATGTTGACTGATTTTCTTATATTGAACCAGCCTTGCAAACCAGGAATAAATCCCACTTGGTTGTGATGTAGAAGTCTTTTGATATGCTGTTGGATTCGATTTGCAAGTATTTTGTTGAGATTTTTTGCATCTATGTTCATTAGAGAGATTGGTCTGTAATATTCTTTTCTTGTAGTATCTTTATCTGGCATTGGTATTAGGGTGATGTTGGCTTCATAAAATGTGTTGGGTAATTTTCCCTCCCCTTCAATTTTTTAGAAGAGTTTAAACAGGATTGGTGTTAATTCTTTTTGAAACGCTTGGTAGAATTCACCTGTGAAGCCATCTGGTCCTGGATTTTTCTTTGCTGGGAGATTTTTGATGACGAATTTAATCTCCTTAAATGTGATTGGTTTGTTAGGTTCTTGTATTTCTCGTAGAGTCAGTGTAGGCTGTTTGTGCATTTTTAGGTATTTGTCCATTTCATCTAGGTTGTCTAGTTTGTTGGTATACAATTTCTCATAATATCCTCTGATGATTCTTTTTATTTCTGTGGGGTCAGTTGTAACTCCCTCCCTTTCATTTCTGATTGTATTTATTCACATCTTCTGTCTTTTTTTTCTTTGTTAGTTAAGCTAAGGGTTTGTCAAGTTTATTGATCTTCTCAAAGAAGCTTTTGGTTTTGTTGATTTTCTCAATTGTTTTTTTTTTGTTCTCAATTTCATTTATTTCTGCTAGAATCTATTTCTTTCCTTCTGCTTGCTTTGGGATTGGTTTGCTGTTCTTTTTCTAGTTGTTCTGTTAAAACACTTGAGTTGAGCTCTTTCTTCTATTTTAATATAGGCATTTAAAGCAATAAATATCCCTCTCCAGATTCCCTGTGCTCTATCCCACAAGTTTTTAAAAAAGTTTTATTTACTATTATCCATTTTCAACACC
>PVKH010011569.1:0-17703 GCA_004027955.1 Chaetophractus vellerosus
GTTTCCTTGGCATCTCTGGTGAAGTGCAGGTGCTTTCAGCCCACATGAACTGGTTTGTTGGGTGCCTTCGACTCCATATCCACCTCTGTCCCTATATAGGATAGAAGAGGGCTGGTGTTTCCTCAGCCTCTCAGGGCAACTGCAGACATTTTTGTCCTGCACAAACTTGACTGTTGGGGATCTATGGCTCCCAGCCCAAATAGAACAAGAGAGGGACTGTGTTTCTCCAGCTTCTCTGCATGATTGCAGATGTTTTGGCCAACACAGTCCAAATAATCAGACACCTGTAATCCCATCCCTGCCCACAAGTAGGATAGAAGGGAGCTGGGTTTCCTCAGCCTTTCTGGGAAATGTCAGGTACTTTTGACCTGCACAGACTGAACTGTTAGGTTCTTGTGGTCTCAGACCCAACACCCAATAGGATAGGAGGAGGCTGATGTTTCCTTAGCCTCTCTGGGCAATGGCAGATGCTTTCAGCCTATATGGACTGGACTGTTGGACACCTGTGGATCCACCTCCACCCCCTAATAAGATCAGAGTTCACTGGTGTTTCCTCAGACTCTCTGGGCAATAGCAGATTTTATCAGCTTACAGTGACTAAACTGTTGGGCATCAGTGGTTCTGTCCCCATACCCTAAAGGGCAGAATTTATAGCACTCCCTCAGCCTCTCAGGGCAAATGCAAGCAAATTCAGCCTACACAGATTAGTTTTTTGGGCACTCTAGTGGTTCTATTCCCACCTGGAATGGAGAGGGGCAGGGCTATGTCAGTCTTCCTGGCCAACTGTGGTCATTTTGGACATACATGGCATAGATTCCTGCTCACACCTGCAGCTCCATACCTGGCCCAGGTAATGGCACTTCATCTGTCTTTCTGGGCAACTACAGATAGCATTGTCCTGCAGAACTTGGATTATTACAAGAGCTGTGGCTCTGCCCCTGGCAGAGGAGAGAAGTGGGAGAAGCTTCATCAATTCCTGGGCCAACACAGACAGCTTCAGCCTCCACAGCTTATAGCACCAAATACATCCTCAGGACTACTACACAACCAGCAAGGGAGAAAAGGCAAGAAAGCCCTAAAATAAAGAGAGAAACTGCACCCAGAATAAATACATTTAGTAAGCCAGATGCCAAGACACCAACAAAAAACTATAATCCATTCCAAGAAACAGGAAATATGGCCCAGGTAAAGGAACAAGGCAAGCCTCCAGATGACATAAAGGAGTTGAAACAACTAATCATCGACATTCAAACAAATCTCCTTAATAAATTCAATGATATGGCTATAATTATCTGTATCACTACTATTAGGGAAATGTAATTCAAAATGACAATGAAATATCATCTCACACTGCAAAGAATGGCCATTAATTATAAAACAGAAAACAATAAGTGCTGGAGAGGATGTAGAGAAGTAGGAACACTCCTTCACTGTTGGTGGGATTGTAAAATAGTAAACATTTATGGAAGACAGTTTGATGGTTCCTCATGAAGCTAAATATTGAACTCCCACATGATCCAGCAATTCCTACACTAATAATACATTCAGAAGAACTAAAAACTGTGACACAAACAGACATCTGGACACCAATTGTATTAGTCACGGTTCTCTCAGGGAAACAGAATCAACAGGAATATCTGTTAACAACATATGATTTTATAAGAGTCTCTCAAGTGACCATGGGGATGCACAAGTCCAGGTTCCCCAGGCAGGCTGCAAGCCAGGGGCTCTCTGATGAAAGACTGATGAAAGGTCCTTGATGACTTTCTGGGAGGAGTTACCTGTCAAACAATGAGCTGGGAAATTCTTTCTGAATGTTGAAATCACTTCATATTTTAAGGCAGTCAACTGATTGGATAAAAGCAGCATCCATTCTTCATGCAATCTCCCTGATTGATGCAGATATAATTAGCCATCCATGCAGTAAACTCACTGGTGCTCAAGGTTCATAAATGCTCTTGTATTACAATTAGCCCAGTGCTTTCTGGGCCTAATACCTGGACACAATTACCTGGATGAGTTGATACATTAGCCTAACCATCACACCAATGTTCATAGCATCATTATTCACAATTGCCAAAAGATGGAAACAACCCAAGTGTCCATCAACCAATGAATTCATAAGCAAAATATTGTATATATCTATGATGGAATACTATGCTACAGTAAGAAGAAATGAAATTTGGATACATATGATAACATACATCAATCTTGAAGACATTATGTTAAGAGAATTAAGCCAGACACAAAAGGAAAACTATTGCATGGTCTCATTAATATGAACTAAATACTAAGAATAAATGAATGGAGTTAAAACATAGGTCATTAGGTGATAAGAGAAGTGCTGAGAAGAACTACTGATGATGAATGTATGTAGAAGGTTTTTTTAAATTTGCAAGTAATTTTTTGTTACATATCCCCCCCTTTCTGCTTGCTCTTGCTGTGTGTCCATTCTTCTGTGTTCTTCTAGGTCTGCTTCTTGTCTCCTCCCATTTTTGCGGTGAAATGCTGTGTCAGCACTCCATGCAGGCTCCTTGCCCCACTTGTGGGTGTCTCCATTCCATTTCACAGGCAGCTCTGCTCCATGTTTTGTGGGCAGCACTGCTCCGTGTTTCACAGGCAGATTGGCTCTGTGCTTCACAAGCAGTACAGCTCCATGTTTTGTGGGCTGCTCTGCTCCGTGATTCATGGGTGCTCAGCTCCATGTTTCATGGGTGACTTGCCATGCCCATGGCAGCTCCACCCTGCCTGTGGCAGTTTTTTGCCTTTCCCATGGTGGCTTTGCCCCACCCATGGTGGCTTGCCTTTCTCAAGGCTGTCTGCCTGCTTGGAGAGGTCCCCAGGAACCGAACCCAGGGCCTCCCATGTAGTGTACTGGTGCCCTTATCCACTGGGCTATACAGCTGGCCCCTATGTAGAAGTTTTAATTAACTTGACTACAAAAGTGTGGAAATGGATAGAGTTGATGGTAACACATTATAGTGAGTAGCAGCTGGTATATAAGTGGGATTTTGGCTTAAAAGGATAGCCTAGGGATGTAAATTCAATTTAATGAAAGCTAGAGAATAATCTAGGGACTGAATAACACAGTGAATGCAGAGGTGGATGAAAATTGTGTTTGATGGTCCAGATGCAAGAGTGTTCTTCTGTGAACCACAACAGATGTACATCACTATTGTAGGGTGGTGGAAATGTGGAGAAGCATGGGAAAAATACAACTGTTGTCACCTATAGACTGTGATTAACAGCAATACTGTAATATTCTTGCATCAATGACAAAGATGTACTGTGTTGATAATGAAAGGGTAGGGGAAAAGTTTGACAGCTATATACAGTGGACCATGGCTGGTGGTAATAGTCTGATGATGTTATCTCATAGTCTGTAACAAATATTCACCTTTGTTGGTGAAGAGGTGTTGTATGGGAACTCTACACATGTGAATGATTGTTTTGTAAGTTCACAAACTCTATAATAAAAATATATTAAAAAAATAGTAGGGTGGGTTGGGAAAAATACACCAAATGTAAGATATGGACTGTAGATAGTAGTAATATTTTGATGATGCTCCTTCATAGTTTGTAACAAAAGTTTCACATCAATGTGAGGTTTTGGTGGAGGGTGCTGTATGGGGTCCCTGTATATCATGCATGCTTGTTTTGGGGGCCCACAACTTTTACAATACATTATTGTGTAAGTATGTTCATATATAAGTGATATGTCAATAGAAAGATATGAAAAAAACAATAACAGTTGAATTGGGAAATCACAAATAGGTGGACATTAAAGAATACACATTCTTTTTTTTTTTAAAGATTTATTTATTTTATTACATATCTCCCCCCCACCCCCCCGCTGCGGCGACGCACCGAGACTGGTCATTGCACAGGCGCGGCTTTCCCCGCTTGTGGATGGCTTTTGCTTCCATTCACAGCCGGCTCTCAGTTCACGGGTGGCTGGCTGTGCTCCATTCATGGGTGACCTGCCCTGCCCATGGTGGCTTTTGCCCTGTCCATGGCACCTTTTTGCCCTGCCCACGGCGGCTCTGGCCCACCCATGGTGGCTTGCCATTCTCAAGGCGGTCTGCCCGCTAGGAGAGGTCCCCGGGAACCGAACCCAGGGCCTCCCATGTGGTATGCCAGTGCCCTATCCACCGGGCTATCCAGCCGGACCCAAGAATACACATTCTTAAAGAATGAACTTGTCAAAAAAGAATACACAAGGAAAAAAGGAAATATCTTGATGTGAATGAAAATGAAAACTTAAAAAAAAACTTATGGAATGCAAAAAAGACATTGCACAGAGGAAAATATACAGCTCTAAATGCTTAGATTTTCAAAGACTAAAGATCTCCAAAGAGAAACTTAACTTCACACCTAAAAGATATAGAAAATTGTGAGCAAAGTAAACCTAAAGGGAGCAGAAGGAAGGAAACAATAAAGATTAATGGGGAGGTAACTAAAAGCAAGAATAGAAAAATAATACAGAGAATCAATGAAGCAAAACTTAGTTCTTTGACTTTACCAATAAAATTGAAATATATTTGATAGACTAACAAGAAAAGAGAAGAGAGGATGCAAATAACAGAAATCATAAATAAATGGGTGGATATTAGTGCTGACATTACAGAAATAGAAAGGATGATGAGGATCTTAAGAAAAACAGTATGCTAACATTTAGACAAATTTTAAAAAGAGGCAAATTCCCAAAAACATATTAATTGCCTCAGTTGATTCAAGAAGAAATAGAGGAGAGAGGCAAGATGGCATTGGTTTAGGTGTACAGTCACTGGCTCTCAATCAGAGGATGGCTGATTGGGGATGGGAGCCTGCCTGGGTGGCCTTTTCTGGGAGTCTGGGGGATGGAGGTCTTGGGTGTATCAGTCTGGAGGGAACTGAACCATGAGGGGGACTGCTCAACATAAAATCATGAGGTCTTTACTCCCCAGTTGGAAACACTGGTGGCTAAACCCTGTTAACTGGGTAGGAGGCTGGAGAGTCCAAGACCATGCCAGTAGACCAGTGAGGTGGGAATAAACTCCAAGAGTGGGAAGGTTCTGGCAAAGGGTGGAGAGGGGCTTCCTTTCTGGGGTTTTCTAGGACACCCTAGCAGTTATCGGGATTGAATTAGCCAGCTGGAAGTGGTGCCGGGCTGAGGGGAGAAGTGAATCTGCTGTGCACAGCTAATTTACCTAACTGTGACACAGAGGCTAGGTTCAGAAAGAGGTGGAGCCAGCAATTTTACAGCTCCAAGCTGTGTAACTCAGTCTCAGCTCCCCTGGGGGGGTTGGGTAGTGGGAAGTAATAGAAAAGTCTCCATGAGCCTATTTGGGACCCCTCACAGTAGGTGGTGGTCTAGAAAAGGTTTTTTTATGGACCTTTTTTTTCATCAAAAAAAAAAAGAGAGAGCGAGAGAGAGGTAAAGAAACATATTGACTCGATTTAATCACTAAATTTTGCCTCAAAGTCTACAGAGAGAAGGCAGCAGGGCAATTGATTAATGAATGCAGGCTGGGAGGTTCCATAAGGGCCAAAAAAGGAAAGCTGTTCTCCCTTAGCTTTGACTGCATTCTAGTGTGTTTCACTGTTTTTCCTGTGTTTGTTGGCTGGTTGCTTTTCTAATGTCTACTCTCACTTCTTTTTTGTTTTATTTTAAATTAGGTGCTGACAGAGTTTTCTTCTTTGATGGTCTTCTTCCTTAACTTTCCATTCTCTGTGTATAGTGATTGTGCCTACCAATGCTATCTCTTCTCCTTCCTTCATCTTTTTACCTTCAGCTTTCTGTTGTGATTCTTACATTCCACCTTTTTTCATTTGCTCTCAACTTAACACTTGTTAACTTCTATCTTGTCAATTCTGTTCTATTTTCTATCTTTCTTTTTGTATTAGTTTTTTTCTTTCAGACTTTTCTTTATGAGTTTTCTCTCTCATTCTGGCCTTATGAAATATTCTAAATATTTTTCTCTATTTGAATCCCCATTCCATTTTAGGCACTCCAATTTTCCTCCTATTACTCTACAATGCCTACATGAGTTAAATATTCAATTTACTAAGTCTGATACCACCCCTCTTCTAACTTTAATCAATAGTTCTATTATCACTTTTCCACTCTTACCCCTTTCAATTGCTCTGGCCCTAATCTTTTTCCTTCAATGGAACATAGAAAAAAGCAAAGAAATACAACAAGAGGTAGAAAGTATCAAAGATAAAACTTAACACACACACAGCTTTATAAGCCAAATAAATCTATCAAGCAGAGAGTGAAGCTAATCAACTGAATAAACCCATCAAGATAAAATTATGACCATAAGGCAACAAAAAATAACAAGCCATACTGAGAAACTGGAAGATAAGGACCATTCCAAAGAACAAACCAAAATCCAAGAAGCAATGCAGAACATAGAAAAACTAATTAAAGCTGTCCAAACAAATATTTTGGAGCAACTTCATGAAGTGAAGGAAAAGATAAAGGATATTAAGAAGACACTAGGAGCACATACTGAAGAAACTGTAAACATAAATAAAAAGATAACATATTATGTTGATGAATGGCACAATCCAAGAATCAAAGCAAAGATGGATTCACATAACAGCAGATTTGAGCAGACAGAAGAAATAATTAGTGATGTGGGAGATAGTATATCTGAAATAAAAAAAGTTAGTAGAACAGACAGACAAAAAGATAGAAAAAATCCGGGAGGTACTCAGGGATTTTACCAATAACACAAAATGTACAAACATATGCATTATAGGCATCACAGGAGAAGAGAAGGGAAAGGAACAGAAGGACTTCTGAAGGAAATAATGGCTGAAAACTTCCCAACCCTAATGAGGGAGATGGATGTACATATCCAGGAAGCACAGCAACCCCAAACAGTATAAATCCTAACAGGCCAACTCCAAGACATACTTGTCAAAATGTCCAATGCTCAAGATAAAGAGAAAATACTTAAGCAGCAAGAGAAAAGAGACCCATCACATACAAAGGAAGCACAATTAAATTAAGTGCTGACTTCTCAGCTGAAACCATGGAGGCCAGAATACAGTGGCATGACATAGTCAAGGTACTAAAAGAAAAAATTTCCAGCCATGAATTCTCTATCATGCCAAGCTGGCATTCATAAATTATGGAGAGTTCAAAATATTCACAGATAAACAGACATTAACACAATATGCCAATAAGAACCCTGCACTTCAAGAAATACTAAAAGAAGGTCTAAAGGTTGAAAGCAAAAAACAGGAGAGAGAGAGTTGGAGAAAAGTGTAAGAATAACAAAAATGACATAAAGAGAAACAAAAAGTACATAGGACACACATAAACCCAAAGAAAATATGGTGGATGTAAGAAATTCATTGAGAGTAATAACACTAAATGTTATCAGATCAAACTCACCAGTCAAGAGATGCAGATTGGCAGAATGCATAAAGTAATATGACCCAGCTATATGTTGTTTACAAGAGACCCACCTTAAATCCAGGGATTCAAAGAGGCTGAAAGTAAATGTCTGGAAAACAATTTTACAAGAAAATAATAAGAAAAAAAAGAGCAGGAGTAGCTATCCTAATATCAGATAAAATAGACTTTAATTGCAAAACAATCATAATAGACAAAGATGGACTCTATAAATTAGTAAAAGGGGTAATTTCTCAAGAAGAGAGAGCAATCATAAACATGTATGCTTCTAATCAGGGTGCCTCAAAATACATAAGGCAAACACTGGAAAAACAAAGTGGAGAGATAAATGCCTCTAAAATTATACTGGGGGATTTAATACACCATTATCACCATTAGACAGAGCATCTAGACAGAAAATCAGTAAAGAAACAAAGAACCTGAATAATACATTAGAGGACCTGGACCTAATAGACATATACAGAATGCTACACCCTAATACAGCGGGATATAACTTCTTCTCTAGCACACATGGATCATACTCCAAGGTAGACCACACGATAGACCACAGAACAACTCTCAATGAGTTCAGAATGATTGAGATTATACAAAGACATTACTCTGACCACAATGTCATGAAATTGGAAAGCACTAAGTGCCAGAGAGCTAGATTAGGCATGAAGATATGGAAATTAAGCAACACACTCTTGGATAAACAGTGGGTTAAGGAGGAAATATCAAAGAAAATCAGTGACTACCTCAAATTAAAGGAAAATGACAAAATAACATATCAAAACATATCAAAACCATATCAAAGCCCCAAAATGTGTGTAACTATCAGAGGCATTATGCCGCACTTAGAGATGTGTGTGGGGGGGGTTGTGGGAGGGGTGGGAGTGGCATATGGGTACTCCTGGAATCTCTGTGTAACATTTGTGTAATGAATGTATCCTAAAAATGTATATAGATATATAAAATATAAATAAATAATTAATTTAAAAAAACAAAGCCTACAAAAAAATCCTATGGGATGCAGCCAAAGCAGTACTGAGAGGGAAATTTATAGCTCTAAATGCATACAATAAAATAGAAGAAAGAGCTAAAATTGAATTATTAACTGCACACCTGAAAGTGTTGTAAAACAACAACAAACTAAGCCCAAAAGAAGCAGAAAGAAAGAAATGGCAAAGATTAAAGCAGAACTAAAAGAAATAGAAAATATGAAAGCACTAGAAAAAATAAAGAAAACCAAAAGCTGATTCTTCAAGAATATAAATAAAATTGACAAACCCTTACCCAGACTAACAAGGAAAAAGAGAGAACAGATGCAAATACACAAAATAAGGAATGAAGAAAGGGATATCACTACTGACCCCACCAAAATAAAGAATACCATAAGAGGATATTTTGAAAAATTATAAGCTAACAAGAATGATAAGTTAGAGGAAATGGACA
Source organism: Chaetophractus vellerosus (assembly GCA_004027955.1). Classification (NCBI taxonomy): domain Eukaryota; kingdom Metazoa; phylum Chordata; class Mammalia; order Cingulata; family Chlamyphoridae; genus Chaetophractus; species Chaetophractus vellerosus. The sequence continues at coordinate 8,846 of PVKH010011569.1, forward strand.
AATTCCTAGAAACACACAAGCAGCCTACACTGATGAAAGAGCAAATCGATTAACTCAACAGTCCAATTACAAGTAAAGAGATAGACTCAGTCATCAAAAACCTCCAAAACAAAGAAAAGTTCAGACCAGATGGCTTCACAGCTGAATTCTACCAAACATTCTGGAAAGAACTAACACCAATCCTGCTTAAGCTTTTCCCTAAAATGGAAATAGAAGGAACATTACCTAACTCATTCTATGATGCCAAAATTACCCTAATACCAATGACAAACAAAGATACCACAAGAAAGTAAAATTAAAGGCCAATTACTCTAATGAACCAAGATGATAAAATCCTCAACAAAATACTTGCTAATCGCATTCAACAACATATCAAAAGCATTATACACCATGACCAAGTGGGTTTTATCCCAGATATGCAAGGATCGTTCAACATAAGAAAATCAGTCAATATACTACACCGCATAATCATATAGTCATCTGTATAGATGCAGAAAAACCATTCGACAAAATACAGCATCCTTTCATGATAAAAGCTCTGCAAAAGATAAGAATAGATGAAAAGAATATCCCCTGTTCATGGATAGGAAGAAAAATTATCATCAATATATCTATGAAGATGTCTATCCTACTGAAACTAATCTACAGATATAATGCAATCTCAATTAAAATTAACACTGTATTTTTTAAGGAATTGGTAAAACTAATTACAAAAATTATTTGGAAAGGTAAGAAGTCCCAAATTGCTAAAGACATATTGAAAAAGAAAAATGAAGTTGGAGGTATCACGCTACCTGACTTGAAAACATAGTACAAAGCTACAGTGGTGAAAAACACATGGTAATTGCACAAGGACAGACACATTGACCAGTGGAACCAAATTGAGAGTTCTGATATAGATCCCTGCATATACAGTCATCTGATATTTGACAAGGCCTCCTAGCCCACTCAGTGGGGAGAGAATGGCCTCTTCAACAATTGATACATTGAGAACTAGATATTTATATGCAAAAAAAATGAGAGAGGAATACCATTTCACACCCTAAATGAAAATTAACTCAAGGTGGATCTAAGATCTAAATATAAGAGCCAAGACCATATAAACCTTGGAAGATAATGTAGGGAAGCATCTACAGGACCTTGTAATAGGAAATGGTTTCATGGACTTCACACCCAAAACACGAGCAGCAAAAGATTAAATAGATAAATGGGATCTCCTCAAAAATAAAACCATTGGACCTCAAAGAATGTTATCAAGAAAATAAAAAGGCAGCCTACCCAATGGGAGAAAATATTCGGCAATCATACATCTGATAGGAGCCTAATATCTTGCATATATAAAGAGATACTACACCTTGAAAATATGAAGACTAACAACCCATTTAAAAAATGGGCAAGTGACTTGAAAATACAGGTCTCCAAAGAAGAAATACAAATGGCTGAAAAGCACATGAAAAATGCTCAACATCACTAGCTTTTAGAGAAATGCAGATCAAAATTATAGTGAGATTCCATCTTACACCCATTTGAATGGTGGCTATTAAAAGAAACTGCAGACTGTAAATGTTGGAGAGGATGTGGAGGAACGGGAACTCTCATCCACTGCTGGTGGGATTGTGGATTGGTACAGCCACCGAGGAGGACATTATGGTGGTTCCTCAAAATACTAAATATAGATCTTCCATAAAATCCAGCAATTCCACTTCTGGATATATACCTAGCAGAATTGAAAGCAAGGACACAAACAGATATGCACACCAATATTCTTATCGGCATTGTTCACTATTGGCAAAAGTTGGATTCAACCCAGCTGCCCAAAAACAGATGAATGGATAAACAAAATGTGGTACATACATACAATGGAATATTACTCAGCAGTAAGAAGATATAAACTGCAAACACATGGGACAAGATGGGTGAATCCTGAAGACCTTGTGTTGAGGGAAGCAAGCCAGGTATTGAAGGATGACCTCACTGATATGAATTAAGGAAATTGAGCAATCCCTGTGACCTAGGGTCTGAAAGATAGGTTTACAAGAAAGAGAAAGAGAAGAGAAATTTGTGGGACATCATCCATAGGGATGTAGTCTGTGGTGAGTTGATGGACTCTGGTTGCACATTGTGGAGATGGTACAGGTGTTTGGTGATATTGTTGGGTTTTAGAGTGCAGGTTTGTTGGTTGGGAGGGCTGGGAGGGGCAGGTAGGAGAGCCCAGAATGCTTTGGGGGGTGGAGGGTGTACTGGATGAACGCTTGGGACTTGTGTGTGAGGTGTTGTGACTGCAAATGTGGGAGTGCTCTTGTGGCAGTGTGGAGGGGAGATGTTGCAGTTTGGGGTTGTGGGTTGGGGGGCATTCAGGGGGGTTTATCTGGGGGTGCCTTGGGGTGGTGTGAGAGTGTTCATCCTGTCTAGTGTGTTGTGTCAGTGGGTGGAGAACCCACCCATTGGTGGGGAGGGTCATGTTCTCTATTTTTGGAGGTCTAATTCAATCAGATATAGGCAGGGGGTGACTCTTGGGAGCAAGGATGGTTCCCAGTGGGGGATGAACCAGTGAGCTGGGATACTCTATTGCATGTAACTGTGAATCCTGTCATCCAGGGAGTTGAGCTGGGGGGGCATTGTGGGTCCTGGGGTAGTGATGAGAGATGGGGAGGATCGAATGAGGGGCATTTGGTGGCCTGTGGAAGTGTTTTCCATTGCCTTGCAGTGGTGGACACGGACAGGGTGATAGTCATCAAAATTTATAAAAGTGTATGATCTAAAATGTGGACCTTGATGTGGACCAATGACAATGTTGGGGAACTATGTTTCACTGTTTTTCAGTTATGTTGGTGCTGCCTTCCACATACAAAAATGTTTGGTATGGGGGGAATGGAGGGGGAGGTTGAGTATATGTGATTGTCTTGTCTTCTGTGTGTGACTCTGCTGTGAGCTAAAACTTCTTTGAAAATTAAATTTAAAAATGTGGGATGCTTGAGTGTGAGAAGAGGAAGGTGCCATGAAACAGACTGGATGCCAGATATTGCACGTACAAGGCAAAATCAGAAAAATAATTTTATACATATAGATTATTATTTTTTCACATTTTTTGAATAACCCAATCTTTAACAATATCTTGTTTTCTTTTTTCTAATTTTTTAATTTTTAAAAATTGTTTTTAAGTTCTCCTATATTTTAACTCTTACATTTAAATATCATTATTATATCATTTTCCTATTCATTGTAATTGGCTATTGTTATGGCTTCACCTGTGAAGAGGCTATGGATCACAGAAGGGTCACAATGGGGACTGGAGAGGATCATTGGTGGGGGGTGTCAAGGTTGGTGGTGCATGGTAGGAAGTCCACCTGAATGTACATATAAGGCATGCATAATTGTTCAAATGCTCACGGGGCAAGGTCACAGGGTGAAGAATTACTCAAGAAATGGGAGAACACTGAATTCCCATCTTGGAGAGCTCTGCCATATTTTCCAGAACAGTAGCAACATCCCCCTATGCACAGGGGCAATGTCTGGGAAAGGAGGATGATCCATTGGTGGTCCCTTGTTATTGAAGACTAGCCTTATGAGTCTTTGCTGTTGAAATTGAAATAGCCTAGTGTTAAGGGGTGCCTAAGCATTGCCTCTGGAGAGCCTCCTTGTTGCTCAAATGTGGCCTCTCTAAACCAAACTCAGCACATGAATGCATTACCTTCTCCCAGCATGGGGCATAATCCCAGGGATGAGCCTCCCTAGTAACGAGAGATTACTAACAAATGCCAATGGGCAGAAAGACTGGAAAAAGACTTCAAATAAAAGGGGAAATGGTAAAGACAAGTGCATTCATAGGGCTAAGAGAATTCAAAGTGTGGTGGGAGGTCAACCCAGAAGTAACACTTATGCACACACCAGTAGGACCTCCTAGGCTTCCAATATGGATATCACCCCAAACAGAGGGCCCCTGAGGGCTTTGGAGAATTCCAGGTCCTATATCAGGGCAGATTACCCCAGAGTTTGGTGCCTTACCAGTGGGCCCTATTTGGAACCCTTGCTCCTGAATGTGACAGAGACTGACCAAATTATGTCTTCACTGCTTGTGGTTCATCAGTCTCTTCTATTCAAACATATATTTGATGCCAGAGTTTTAGGTGTACTTCCATAGACTGGAGCCTATGGGCTGTCTATGTGCCAACCAGAGCCAGAGGATCTGTGGACCTGCAAATCCTACTCTACAACTCAATGGACTCACCCAGGACACCTAGTGGGGAGATGATGATGGACTATGATATCCTGGGTAATGGAGACAGCCTGCAGCTGCATGCAAGACAACTCTTCCATTGCATCCATGGGATATATGTCCCCCTCACTTGGTGGTGGAAGGGACATCACCATCCGAGACTCCTCAGGATTGGAGGAAGAACTATGGACTAGAATGGACTTGTTGGTGTCCTGTTGTAGACTTGTGATTAATGCAATGGAAGAAATTACAAAATTATGTGGAGCCAGGGTTCACTGGATGCTTTGGGGGCAGGGGAGGGAAGGGCAATTTTAATATGGGGTCTTTTTTTAGTACTTGGGAATTGTCCTGGTGTTGTTGCAATGTGGGATATAAGCCATTTTATATCATCATGTATCATGCAGATCTGTATGGGGGAGAGGTTGGTCTACAGTCTGAACTGTGGTCCATTCTTGATGGCAAAGCGCCAAAGTGTGTATATCTATTACAGGCATTCTGCCACACTGATGAAGGATATATATTGTGGGATGTGTGGGAGGTGTGACATATGGGTACTCCTTAAGTTTCTGTGTAACATTTATGCAAACAATGTATCCTAATATATATATATATAATATTAAAAAAATAAATAAAAGGGGGAAATTGTAAAGACAAATGAGTTCATAGGGCTAAGAGATTTCAAAGTGAGGTTGGAAGTTAACCCAGAGTTAACACTTGTGCAGATCCCAGTAGGACCTCCTAGGCTGGCAATATGGATATCACCCCAAACAGAGGGCCTCCTGAGGGCTTTGGAGACATCCAGATGCTATATCAGGGCAGATTGCCCCAGAGTTTGGTAATTTACCAGTGGGCCCTAATTTGGAATCCTTGCTATTGAGAGTGACAGAGTCTGACTGAAATATATCTTCACTGTACATGGTCCATTTGTCTCTTCTATTCAAATCTATATGTGATACCAGAGTTTTATGTGTACTTCCATAGAGCAGAGACTTTGGGCTGTCCATGTGCCAGCTGGGTCTAGAGGCTCAGTGGACCTGCAACTCCTGCTCTATAACTCAATGTAGTCAACCCAGTACAACTAATGGGGAGATGATGATGGACGATGGCTATCTTAGGGAATGGAGAGAGCCTGCAGCTGCAGGCAGGATAATCTCTTCCATTGTATCCATGGGATATAAGCCCCCTCTCACTTCATGTTTGAGTGGACATCACCATCTTAGTCTCTGGGGGCAGGGAGAGGGAAGGGCATTTGGAACATTGGGGCTTTTTGGGGATTTGGAATTGTCCTGGGTGACATTGCAATGGAGGATATAGGCCATTTTATATCATCAATGTATCATACAGAACTGTGTGGGAGAGAGGGTGGTCTACAGTCTGAACTCTGGTCCATGCTTTATGGCAAAGCCCCCAAATTTGTATATCTATTGTAGATGATGTGCCACACTGCTAAGGGATGTATGTGAGGGGGGTTGTGAAAGGTGTGGGAGTTGGGGCATATGGGTACCCCTAAAATTTCTGTGTAACACTTATGCAATTGTTGTATCCTAAAAAAATGATTAAAAATTTAAACAAATTATTCCTTATGTTATGGCTTAAAAAAAAGAAGAAATTGAAAGTTTAAAAAAATAAAGAAGTGAAGATTAGATCAGTAATCAAGATCCTCCCAAGAAACCAAAGCTTAGGACCATATGGTTTCATGGCTGACTTAGGTAGACATTTCTATAAGGAAGAACTACTATACAACCTGTTGTTCTACTTCTATGAATATTCTAAAAAGAATGGATGAACAGGAACTTGAACAGAGAGTTTTACAGCAGTGTTCTAAGCATCAATATTCATAACAGGCAAAAGATGAAAGCAATCCAAGTGTTTTAGTTTACTAGGGTGCCAAAATGCTGATATAGTGTAATGGGTCAGTTTTTTAAGCAAGGGAATTTATCAATTTACAAGCTTACAGGTTTCAGGGTGAGAAAAATTTCTAAATCAAGGCATCATGAGATGGTGCCTTCTTCCTGAAGACCTGCTGCCAGCAATCCTGGACTCCTCTGTCACATGGCAAGGCACACTGTGGCATCTGCTTATCTTTCCTTTCTCTTCTAGTTTGTGTTGCTTTTAGTTTCTTGCTTGTATGACTTTCTCTTTCTCTCTCTCCATATTCATCCCATTTATAAGGCCCAAAGAAGTTGAAAAAGAAAGAATGGACAACAATACTGCAATGCTGCAAGCAAATGGTAACCAAAAGCAAGTCAGAGTGGTTAGGTATATCAGAAAAAAATAAATCAAACAAGTATATAATATATCTATAAAATGTTCAATATATCAAGAACATATACTAATTATAAAAGGAACCACAGAGCACAATATATCAAAAACATATACTAATTATAAAATGAACCACAGAGCACCAAAGTTATATGGACAATAAAAATGAGAGTTTTAAAGGGAGAAATAAACAGCTCTACCTTAATATTTGGAAAGTTCAATTTCCTAATTTCACAAATGCATAGAAGAATTAGACAGATAATCAGTAAGGAAATAGAGGAATTGAACAATACTATAAAAAAACTAGTTCCAACAGAATTTACATTCTACTCAATTGCATATGGAAAATTCCCAGGAAAGAACATGTTTCCCTCAAGTATATACAGAAATACTGACATCATAAGTATCTTCTTTGACAAAAGTGGAATGAAAATAGAAATGAATAACAGAACAAAAATTGGAAAGTTCACAAATTTGTGAAAATTGAACAACAGTCTTCAACAAGTAATGTGTCAGAGATGAAATCAGAAGGGAAATTAACAAACATGTTCATATAAACAGAAATGAATACACAACATATTAAAACTCATCAGATGCACTAAAAACATTTCTCATAGAGAAATCTATACTCATAAACACATATATTAGAAAGGACTAACAAATCAAAAACATAATTTTACATTTTAAGGAAATACAAAATAAGAATAAATGAATCCTAAAGCTGGTAGAGGAAGGAAATAAAAATTAGAGCAGAGGTGAATTCAAGAATATAAAAACAATAGAATCAGTACAACTAAAAATTGTTTCTTTAAGATAAACAAGAACAAGGGAAGATGGCATCGACGGTTTAGGTTTGCACTCACCGGCTCTCAGGTAGGGGGTGGCCAATTGGGAGCAAGAGCAGAGGAGCACAGTCTTTGCAGGGAGCTTGGGGCACAGGAATATTGGCTCCATTGGTCTGGAGGTGGCTGGAGTGTGAGTTCAGCCATGCAGCATAAAATCGTGGGTTCTCTTTGCCGCTGCGGGTAACATGGGGTGGGGTTCTATTCCCTGGAGAGGGGGAAGGGAGATCTGCAGCATCACCAGTGGACCTGTGAGGGGGGTGGTGGTCCCCGAGAGTGGGAGGGTCTGACGGGGGTGGAGAGGGTTTCTGTGGGTTTGGTTGCCTGAAACCGCAAATAGTTTATAAGAAAAAATTAAAATTAAAAAAAAATCAGCTGGCAGGAAACGGCCGCTGAAGGGAAAATAAAAAATAAAAAACCAGCCAGCAGGAAATGGCCACTGAAGGGGAATGGAGAAACTGCTTACCGGGGTGCAACATAAGGGGTGGCAAAGGTAAGTTCCGGACTATTAAAAGTTCTGGGCTGAGAAGATAGTCAGAGAGAAATAATAGACAAGTTTCCACGAACCTATCTCGGGTCCACTCAAAGGAGGGGGTGGTCTAGAAGAGGAGTTCTTTAAGGTCCCTAATTACATCTATAAATAAATAGAAGCATATAGACCTGCTTTAATTGCTAAATTCTGCCTCAAAGCCTGCAGAGAAAAGGCTGCAAGGCAATTGGTTAATGAACACACGCTGTGAGGCTCCACAAGTCCCCAAAGGAAACTGTGGTTTACCTTTGTTTTTTTTTTATTTGTTTGTTTGTTTGTTTCTTTATTTTTTGCTGGTTTGTTTGTTTTTTAATTAGGTGCTGATAGTTTTTTCTTCTTTGCTGGTCTTTATCCTTGACTTATGATCCTCTGTGTATAGTGACTGTGTTTGCCAACACTATCTCCTCTCCTTCCTTCATCTTTCTACCTCCAACTTTCTATCTGGTTCTTATTTTCCACCTTTTTTCATTTACTCCAAATTTCACCCTTGTTAATTTCTATCTTGGCTATTCTGTTCTCTATTATCATTCAATTTATACTAGCTTCTTTCTTTCAGCCTATTCGTTATTAGTTCTCTCTCTCATCATTCTGGTCATATAAAATACTCTCTCTATATATATTTCTTTTCTCTCTATTTGGAGTAGTCACTCCAATTTTCCCCCTATCACTCTATGCTGTCTACACGTGTTAAATATTTAATTTGCTAAATCTAATAAGGCCCCTCTTCTAACTTTTATCAGTACTATTATTATCCCTTCTCCTTCTTCACCCATTTTGAATGCTCTGGCCCTAATCTTCCTTCAAAGGAACACAGAAAGGGGCAGGGAAATACAGCAAGGGGAAGATAGTATCAACAAGAAATCTTGACACACACACAGAATTACAAGTTAGATAAAACTCTAGAGCAAAGAGAGAAGCTAAAGACTTTTCATCCTCTGTGTATAGTGATTGTGTTTACCAACACTATCTTCTCTCCTTCTTTCATCTTTCTACCTTCAGCTTTCTGTAG
>PVKH010011570.1:0-17708 GCA_004027955.1 Chaetophractus vellerosus
CCCCACCCCTCAGTGGGCGTGGTCTCAAGTATAAAAGGATGAGAGAAGCAGAGATTGGAGAGAAGCAGATTGAGAAAAGCAGATTGAGGGAAGCGTAGATTTAGAGAAGCAGAGATTTGGAGGAGAAGAGATTTGGAGAAGGAGATTTGAGAAGCAGTTCTGATGTTGGAGTGAGCCGTTTGCCCGATAGTCTACAGCTGGCCTTGTGGAGAGAAGCAAAGCATAGAAAGCCTCATGGTCTACAGCTGAACTTGTGAAGGAAACAGAAGCTAAGCCCAGAGAGGAACGCAGCCCCGGGAACAGAGGAACCCAGAAGCCTGAACCGTGGAGACATTGGCAGCCATCTTGCTCCAACACGTGGACTTTGGTATGGGAAGACATTTATGCTTTGTGGCCTGGTAACTGTAAGCTTCTACCCCAAATAAATACCCTTTGTAAAGACTGACCAATCTTTGGTATATTTCAAAAGGCACTCCTGTGGCTGACCAAAACATAGGGTGAGTCTAGAATAGACACCAACAGTGAGGGAGGGGGGAAGAGGGTTTTTATAACTCATTATGGGGCTATACTACAAGGGGCTGGTTTGTGATGGCTTATGCTAAATTTTGCAGTTTTAAGGTCAGGGTGAGATAACTCATAGCGATTTTGTAGTTCCATTGTGTCCCTCATATGTGGGCTGCTACTTTTCTATAGATAGGAATGTTTAGGGAGGGAGCAGAGAATGTGCACCTGCAGGAAGAGGGGGGAGGGATGGGAGCCCTGGGCCTAACATTAACAGCTTAAGTTAAATCATTATTATGAAAAACTATTTTCTTATATTCCACTTCAAACTTTTGGTATTGTTTCTCTTAAAAAATTAAATGGTCTTTGATAATAAGTCTATTTTGTATTGCCTTATTAAGGTCAAATCCATCTTGTCATCCCATTCTTTATCCTGTACTTTCATGGAGTTATCTTTAATTAAAACCTTTTTAAACAATAAAATATTATGATGGGCAAAAAAATCAACATAAACAAAATCAGAATGTAGTTAAAAATTTAGAGGCAACTATCTGCAAAATGGACATCCCATTAACCTAAAAGAGTTATTAAAACTGACAGAAAAAAAGTTAAATGTGATCCTTATATTAAAATATACTAAATTTTATTCCTAATACAGGAGAAGTCAGGGCTGTAGGGGAAAGAGGCACCCTGACACATTGCTGTGTCAGGAATGCCCAAACAGTACAACACACGGGGTGAAATTGACAAAATTCAATATATGTTAATTTTTTGACCCATTCATGAAATGATAGAAATTTAGCCTGAAACTACATCTCAAACAATACCAAAATACACATGTATAAAGTTAGTTAGAGCAGAATTGAATGTGTGCAAAATACATGTATGTAATGATATTTATACCAGTAGGTGTGTGTGGTCACATAAATCAGTGGGATGAGAGGCAGACCCTGATGAAGAAGGGGGCCTTCACTTCTCAAATGGGTAGATCCAGGCTCTCCCTGCACCCCAAGTCCTGTCTCCATTCCTTCCTCCTGACCCCCTTGGGCTTATTAGTCATATTATGAATAAATGAGCAAATGAGTGAATGAGTTTTTCATTCTGTTATTGTTGTTGTCTACCTTGTGGTCACTCACAATCAAGAATGTTACCAGTAACCACCATGGTCATTTTTTATCATCATCCTTGTCCCTGTGTTGAGAAACTGAATAAAGTCTCTGGTGATCAAAAAAAAAAAAAGATAGAATAGGAAAAGAAAATTTGAGACCAATTACCCTTACGGAAAAAAAATGCAAAACTTCACAAATACTGGCAAACTGAATTTACCAGGATATTAACAGTATTATTCACCATGACCAAAAAGGATTTTTCCAGAAATCCCTAGATGGTTCAGAACAAGCAAATCAAGCAATATTAATTGATGTCAATGCTGAAAGATTGAAAGTTTCCCCATAATTTTGTGTACAAGACAACAATGTCTGCTTTCACCAGTATTGTTCAACATTGTACAAGAAGTTCTAACAAGAGAAATTAGAAAAGAAAAAGAAGTAAAAGATTCAAATTTGAAAGGAAGAAGTAAAACTATCTGTATTCACAGATGACATGATCCTATATATAGAAATTCCCAAATAATTGACAGGAAAACAATTAGTGCTAATTAATGGATTTCAAAAAAGTTCTGGGGGACATTATTAACAAAAAATTCAGTAGTGGTTCATTGGGGTTTTTTTTTTTGGCAAGTGCTTTTCTACGAAACTAGCCATCATTTCTTTGAATTGACAATAGCATTTTTTTAAATGGAAGAACATGATGAGTAGGTTACAAAATACTGCTCCTTGAAGCCAGCCACACACCCTCAAAAGCTTCTCTTTTTAAATCTTAGAACCTAGGCTAGAGATGTCAACAGCCATGAGCCCACCAGAGGAGAAATCTGAGAAGATAGAAACTTCCCACAGACACCCAGAGGCCTTTTTTGATTCACTGATGAGAGACAGACAGAATCCTTCCTGGGCATGGCATTGCCCTGATTCAAATGCAAGGTCTCAGGGCAACCTGGCTCTTGCAGTGCTTCACTTCTGTAGATACCCAATATCCCAATCTGAACTCCCAATTTGGGGTAAAGCAATTCTGGATATCTTCCTACCATCTTCAACTAAAGAGTGAATAATATCTTCTCCAGCATATTTTTCCTTTTTGACCATGGCTGAAATGTTTCACTTTCATAAAAAGCTAATAAACTTTTTAATAGCAATTAAGTTTTAAATAAGAAATGAATTGCACACAAAGAAATGATCCTTTCAGACATTTGCCACCTCCTCCTCATCACCAGGCCTTCAAGAGCTTGTATTCTCCACAGGTAAGGGGAACCTGTGACCCTTAAGCCCTGGTGCCTGTCAGGAGCCCCACACCACTTCATTTCATGGTTCTCTTATTTCTTTTCTAGTATAGGGATGAGTCACTCAAACTCTTGTGTTAAGTGGTGGTTTCTTAAACCTTATACCCAAAGGATGAGGAACAAAATTAAAAATAAGTAAATGGGACCTACTCAAACTTAAACACTTTTGTGCATCAAAGGACTTTGTCAAGAAGGTGAAAAAAGCAACCTGCTCAAAGGGAGAAAATATTTGGAAACCACATATCCGATAAGGGTTTGATATCTATATTATATGAAAAAGATACTACAACCCAACAATAAAAGGACAAGCAACCCAATTTAAAAATGGGCTAAAGACCTGACTAGATATTTCTCCAAAAAGGAAATAGAAATGGCCAAAAAGCACATGAAAGAAATGTTCAACATCATTAGCTATTAGGGGAGTTCAGATCAAAACTACACTGAGATATAATTTCACACCTTATAGAACAGCTATTATTAGAAAAGCAGAAATCTATAAGTGCTGAAGAGGATGTGAAGAAATAGGAACACTCCTTCACTGCTGGTGGGAATGTAGAATGGTGAGCCTTTGTAGAAGACAGATTTGGGCTTCCTCAAGAAACTAAATATAAAACTGCCATATGATCCAGAAATCCTGTTACTAGGAATATATTCAGAAGAACTGAAAGCAAGGGCACAAACTGACATTTGCACACTGATGTTTATAGCACCATTATTCACAATTGCTAAAATATGGAAACAACCCAAGTGTCCATCAACTCATGAGTGGGTAAACAAAATGTGGTATATTCGTATAATGGAATACTATTCAGGTGCAAGAAGAAATGAAATCAGGATGCATATGACAACATGGATCAATCTTGAGGTCATTATATTGAGTGAAATAAGACAGACACAAAAGGACAAATGGTGTATTGTCCCAATAATATGAAGTAAAATGATGAGTAAACTCATGGAGGTAAACTCTAGAGTATAGGTTAATAGGACATAGAATGTGGGTTGAGAATGGGAGCTGATGCTTAATGTGTGTAGAATTTTTAATAAGGTTTATTGTAAATGTGTGGAAATGAGTTGATGGAAATACATTATAGTGAATATAACTAATACTGCTAATTTATAAATGTAATTGTGTCTGAAAGAAGTAGTATGTGGATATAATATTTCAATTGAAAGGAAGCTAGAGAATAATCTAGGGACTGTATAACAGAGTGATTTTTGTGGTAGATAAAGACTGCATTTAATAGGATAAGAATGTTCTTCTTTTACAAACTATTAAGAATATGGTGGGACATGGAAAAATTACAGGTAATGAAACATATGGATTATAATAAACAGTAATATTATAAATTTGTGAAGCAATGGCAAAGGAGATATTATAACAATTCTAAGGGACAACATTAGAAGTGTATAAGAGTGTATGGAATTTTTCCTTTTGGAGCAATAAAAATGTTCTAAAATTGACTGAGGTGATGACAGCATAACTCTGTGATGAATATGAGAGCCACTGAGTGTGCACTTAGAATGGATTGTACAAAGCATGGGACTGTATAACACAGTGAATTCTGTGGTGGAAGATGGACTGTCATTCGAAAAAACATGAAAACATTCTCTCATTAACAATAACAAGTATATAATACTAATAAGGGTATCATTAATCAGGTGATTTGGTGAAGAAATACACCAAATATAAGATATTGGCGGTAGAGAGTAATAATGTTTTGATGATGCTCTTTCATAGTTTGTAACAATTGTTTCACAACAATGCAAGGTGCCAGTGGTGGGGCGATATATGGGAGCCCTGTATGGTGATATTAATGTTTGTTTTGTAAGTTCACAAGTTTTACTATACACTTATTGTTTATGGATGTTCATGTATGTATGATAAACTTCAATTTTAAAAAGTTTAAAAATTTTAAAAACATAAGGAATGAAAAAATGTTTGCAGCCCCCTCCTTTGAAGCCAATGCTCAATTTATTTTTACTTTAACCTTACTCTAGCCAAACAATAATATTGTCCTTAACCTTAAACCTAACCCCCACCATATACTTTCTCAAATCCTAACTCTAATATGAACCTAACCATAACCAAACCCAAATGATATACCAAATTCTGTCCTTAACATTACCCATAACACTAAGAATAATCTTATTGCTAAACTTAACCCAAACCTTAACTCTAATTATAAGCATAATTCACACCCTAAATATAACCATTAATACCAATACTAACACCAACCATAACTTTAACCCTTATCCTAACATACAGCCCCACCTAACATTAACCCTTAATCTAACCATAATATCAATCCTAAACCAAAACAGTCCTAATCCACCTCGTAATTCTAGTCCTAACCCTAAACCTAAAACTAATCTAAACTTAAGTGTAACCTTAAGCAGAATCTTAAATCTAACCATAACCCTAACAAAAACATAAACTTTAGCCTAAACCTAACCCTAACAAAACCTTATCATAATTCTAACCATAAACAAAGCTAACACTAACCCTAAATTGAACCTTAACTCCAACACACCATTCCCATAGCCAAATGGCCACAATAAACTTTAATCCTATCTTTAAATCTAACTCTAATGACACCCTAAGATTAACTCTAAACTTAAGATTTACAGATTTACCCCAACACTAACAGAGTCTCTAATCTTAACTATAATCCATACCTAACCCAAGTGCTAACATTAAACTGAACATTGATTTTAACCCTAATCCTATCTCTAATCCAAAATTTTCATTAATTTTATTTACATACACTCCATACCTACAAAATTTATACTCTTCCTTTCTCCTCCTCCCACCCTCTGATAACCTGTAACTTATTTTCTGTCTGGATTTGCTGTTGCTAGACATTTCTAATGAGTAGCATCATGCAATATTTTTCCTTTTGTATCTTGCTTATTTCATTGAGCATACTGTTTTTAAGGTTCTTCCATGGTTCAGGATGTCTCAGAACTTCTTCCTTTTTGTTGTCAAATAAGATTCCATTGTGAGTATGTACCATATTTCATTTATCCATTCCTTTGTTGATGTACACTTGGTTATTTCCACATTTTTGCTATTGTGAATAATGCTGCTATAAACATTGCTGTATCAGTGTCTGTTTTAGATCCAGTTTTTCCTATCTTTCAGTATGTTCCTAAAAGTGAGATCACTGCAGCATATGGTAATTTGCTCTTTAATTCTTTTGAGGAACTGTCATATTGCTACTTTCCAGTGATGCACCATTTTCCATTCTCACCAACAATGCACTAGAGTTCCAATTTCTCCACATCCTCTCTAATGAATGCTTATTATTTTCTTTTCTTATTTTCTTAAATAGTAGCCATCCTAATGGATGGTAAGTGGCATCTCAACATGGTTTTGATTTGCATTATCCTAATGGCCAATGACATTGAACATCCTTTCATAAGCTTATTGTCCATTTGTATATTTTCTTTGGAAAAATATCTATTCAATTATTCACCCATTTTTAATTGAGTTATTTGTCTTTTTATTGTTGTATTGTAAAAGTTCTTTACAAATTCTGGATACTAAGCCCATATCCAATATGGTTTTCAACCATTTTCTCCCATTCTGTAATTTAACTTTTCACTCTCCAGATAATATCCTTTGATATACAAAATTGTTAAAGTTGATGAAGTAAAAATAATTTACTGCTATTTTTGTTTCTTGTGCTTTTGGTGTCATATCTAAGAATACATTACTGAATCCCAGGTCATGAAGATTTGCCCCAATGTTATCTCAATGCAGAAATTTTTATCTTGCAGGAAATCACCCCTTCCCCCACAGGATCCACCCCCTCCCTTCTTTGACTAATAATTGGGTTTAAGTCACAACACATACAATAGGCCTTCTAAGGGAAGAAAGAGAGTATTCCTCAAAGGAGCTGCAGGACCTAGCCAACATGTACCAGCATCAGACAGAAGAGTAAGTTTGGGACTGGATCTCCAGTGTGAATAACAAAGGTGTATAAGTTAGATAAGGAAGAATGTATTCATGAGAAAGCTTTCTTCCATGATACAGGAGTAAACCCTGGCAGGGACACAGAGATGATCCTATCATAATGTTAAGCTGGCTCTTGGAATCTCAGAGAAAGGACCTTACCAAATGCTCACTGAAGGATAATGATATCATGTTAGACTAGGTGAGCAAGAAGTACCTTGGAGGCCTTAGTGCTACAAATGGTGGTAGTTAAATAATTTGATCAGTGAAATTGTTTCAGGTAAAATGGTTTGGCTATACTGAGACATCCCCTCCTAAATAAAAGACTAATGACCACATTTCATGTCTCCCACTATTAACAAGGAAGTACAATACCTGGTAGTCCACTTTTAGTTTTGGAAGCAGCAATTTCCACACTCAGGAACACTGCTTGAACACTTTCAGTTTTGATTGGTGCTCTGCAGCAGGCCCAGGTGGCAATGAGAAGAGAGCAGCACTGCCACTTGGGTCATTCTAGCCAGTAGACTTATTTGAAGGTGGCATTGGCTAGTCAATTCCTCAATCACTCTTCTAAACTCCTCATTGAAAAGATAGGGGTGTAAGATAGTGGAGTTTCATTTCCATATGCAATGACTCCAATGTGGAAGTGAAACCCCTGAGACAATAGAGAATGTAAGTACTCCTGTGCATTTTCCCAAAATCAGGAAATTGGAGCCAAAAATTAAAACAAATGGATAGGGAGGACCAAGTGGTCATCTGCTATGAATCTCATTCAATATAATTCAAATTAGGGAGATAGGAGGAGTTGTTAAATGATTTATACAGGGCAATAAAATATTAATGCTGCTCATATTTGTTTTCAAACAATTTGCATAGAATATATAAAGGTACTTCTGAACTTTCAACCCAATGTTCTTGTCTACCTAAGAATAGAGACAAAGCTAGAGTCATGATATCAGTTATAAAATCATGTTTTAGGGCTCTTCACCCAGATACCAGAGGACATCACCACTTACCCCTTCCTGTTCCAGATTCCTGGGGTTCTGACTGCTGCCAAGCAAAAGTTTCCAATGTCCTTGCAGATGCCTGCTGCAGAGTACAGCAAGACCACCTGCATGGCCTTGACTCTTCCTTCATTATAGTCTTTCCCTCAGCATGGGAGCTCAGCCCAGGACAATCTGGTCATACATACTAGGTTGTACACTGTAGTGGTATATCTCATGACTTGATACTCAGGGGAAATAACTTTGAACCATACATCTGTATGATAAAATGATTTTCGGTAAAAATAATGTTATGACATGAAATAAATAGTACAATGGCCAGAAGATAAATTAGTAATGAATATTGTTACTTTTTGAAGTTTGTATATGTAATCATGCCAGTAAAGAGAAAAAAGAAATGTTGTATATAACAAAGAAAAGAGTTATAAGGATAATATTTTAGGCAGTAAATGTGGCTCAAATGGTTGGGCGTCCATCTGTCATATGGAGGGACCTGGGTTCGATCCCCAGGACCTCCTGGTAAAATTTTTAAAAATATATAGAAGGCACGCATGCCACCAGGCCCCATGTGTGGGCAGGCTAGGCCCCATCGAGCCCTGCAGCAAGATGATGACATAACAGGAGAGAGACGCAGGGGAGAGCCAAGACGAAATACACTGAAAACCAGGAACTGAGGTGGCACAGGTCGCAGAATACCTCTCTCCAACCTCAGAGGTCCCCAGGATCAAATCCCAGTGAAGACTGGAGGAGAAGGATGAGAAGAGAGGTCAGTCACAGATAATTGT
Source organism: Chaetophractus vellerosus (assembly GCA_004027955.1). Taxonomy (NCBI): domain Eukaryota; kingdom Metazoa; phylum Chordata; class Mammalia; order Cingulata; family Chlamyphoridae; genus Chaetophractus; species Chaetophractus vellerosus. Next base: position 8,641 of record PVKH010011570.1, read on the forward strand.
CCAGTGAATGGACACACACACACACACACAATCCCAGCAAATGGGGGGGGCGTGAAAATGGATGAAGTAAATAAATAAATCTTTTTTAAAAAGAATAATATTTTAAATTACATTAACATACATTGTCACTTTGTAATGAACATTTTCAAATACAGCAAAGTTAAAGGATCTTTACATTGAATACTTATATAGCCACCACCTAGATTTTATCAGAAACATTTGAATATACTTGTTTTATTGCATGACAATCCATGAATCCATTCCTGTATCCATCTATTGACCTTAATTTTAGTATTTAAATAAACTTTTTATTTCAATATTTTCATATTTACAGAAAAGTTGTAAATACAGTAAAAAGAATCCCCACATAGCATACACCCAGTATCCCTTATTATTAATATCTTAAATTACTATGGTACATTTGTAACAATTAATAAACCAATATTGAGATGTCATTTTTAACTAAAGTCCATGCTTTATTTGGAATTTTTTTGTTTTTACCTAAGGGATTTTCTCTGTTCCAGATCTCATCCAAGAAACTTAACATAAAGCCAGACAAAAAAAAAACCTAAGCAAGAAAGAGAAACTGACGAACAGAATAAACCCATCAAGATAAATAAATGTCTAGACATTAGCAAAAAATTACAAACCATACTAAGAAACAGGAAGATATTGCCCAGTCAAATGAACAAACAAAAAAATCAAAGATTTAAATAAATGGAAATATATTCTATGTTCATGGATTGAAAGATTAAACATCATTAAGATGCCAAGTCTACCTAAATTGATTTAAAGATTCCATGCAATCCCAAAAAAATTCCAACAGCATTTTTTCAGAAATAGTAAAGCCAATTATCAAAATTTTTTGAAAGAGTAAAGGGCCCCAAACAGCCAAAAACATCTTGAAAAAGATAAATGAATTTGGAAGACACACTACCTGACTTTACAACATTCTACAGGGGGAGCAGATGGGACTCAAACAGTTAGGTGCCTGCCTACCACATGGGAGGTCCTGGGATCAGTTCCCAGTGCTTCCTAAGAAGATAAGCAAGACAGCAAGCTGACATGATGGGCTGGCATGATGGCTAGAACATCAAGTTGACACAATGACATGATGCAACAAGATGATTTAACAAGGAGACACAATGAGGAGACACAGTGAGAGACAAAACAAGCAAGGAGCAGATGTGCCTCAAGTGATTGGGTGCCTCCCTCCCACATGGGAGGTCCCAGGTTTGGTTCCAATTGCTTCCTAAAAGAAGACCAGCAGACACAGAGAGCACACAACAAACAGACAACGAGAGAAGACAGCAAGTGGAAGCAATGAAGTGGGAGAGAAATAAATAAATCTTTTAAAAAACAACATTCTACCATGCTACAGTGGTAAAAAACCACATAGTATTGACACATGGATAGAAATATGGATCAATGGAACCAAATAGAGTTATCAGAAATAGATCCACAAATCTATAGCCAACTGATATTCAACAAGGCAGCCAACTCCACTGATCTAGGGCAAAGAATAATCTAATAAATGGTGCTGGTAGAACTGGATACCCATACCCAAAAGAATGAAAGAGGATTCTTATCTCACACACTATACAAATGTTAACTCAAGATGGATCAAATATTTAAATATATTAGCCAGGGCCATAAAGCTCCTAGAAGATAATGTAGAAAGCATCTACATGACCTTGTGGTAGGAAATTGTTTCATGAACCTTAAAACCAAGGTGTAAGCAATGAAAGAAAAATATATAAATGGGACCTCCACAAAATCAAAATTTTTTGTGCTTCAAAGGAGTCTATCAAGAAAGTGAAAAGGCAGATTACTCAATGGGAGAAAATATTTGGGAACCACATATCCAATAAAACTCTAGTATCCAGTATATATAAAGAACTTTACACCTCAATATGAAAAGCCAAATAAATCCAATTTAAAATGAACAAGAGATGTGATCAGAAAATTTTCCAAAGAGGAAACATGGATGGATAAAAAGCACATGAAAAGAAGTTCAATATCACTAGTTATTAGGGAAATGCAAATCAAAACCACAATGATATATCATTTACATCTACCAGACTAGCTGGTATTAAAAAAACATCAAACTACAAGTGTTGGAGAAAATGTGGAGAAATAAGAACACTCATTCACTACCGGTGGGAATGTAGAATTGTGCAGCAACTGTGAATATTTTGGTTGTTCCTCAGGAAGCTAAGTATAGAATTGTCACACGTTCTGGTAATCCCAGGACTAGATATATACACAGAAGAATTGAAAGCAGGGATACAGATATATGCCCACCAATGTTCATATCAGCATTATTCACAATTGTCAAAGGATGGAAGCAAGCCAGATGTCCATCAACAGATGAATGGATAAACAAAATGTGGTACATATATAAGATGGAATATTATTCAGCTGTAAGAAGGAATGAAGTTTTGACACATGCGACAACTTGGATGAATCTCAAGGACCTTATGTTGAGTGAAATAAACCAGATTCAGATGGAAAAATATTGCATGATCTCACTATGAACAAAGGATGGTGAGCAGACACATGGAGGTAGAGTCTGGAAGATAGTTTATCAGAAGAAATGAGGGGAGTAGAGGTTGATGAACTGATGCATAATCTAGACAGAATTAGGTTGACTGTAACGGTTTGGAAATGGACAGAGGTTATGGTGGCACAGCAACATGATTGTAATTAACAGCACTGAAATATTAAATGTGAATGTGGTTGAAAGGGGAAGTTTGACCCACCCATGAGGCTAAAAGGAAAGCTAGAGGATAAAATGGGCTACTATATAACTCAGTGAATTCTGGGGTGGTCAAGAATTGTAGTTAAGAATCCAAATATAAGGATGCTCTTTCAGGATCTATAACAAAGGAATGTCACTATTACAAGGTGCTGATAGTGGAGTGATATATGGGGAAAATCCACATAAAACATAATTCTATGAGATATGAATAGGTTTGTGCTGTCATAGCTATATTTTCTCAATAGATAGAGGCCCACATAGTAGCTAACAAAATATTAAACTTCCATCCTGGGGAAGCCCTGCTAATTTCTCAAAAAAATGGCAAAAGTCACTGGAATATATAAGCCACACCTAAGAAAATAAAACAGGTCTATATGCCAAGCCCTCAATATTAAGGTTTGAACTTATGAACCTTATTACTGTAAAAAATGCAACTTAGCCTAATTATAATTAATGACTGAGTTACTTCCTGGAAACCTCTTTGTTACTCAAATACGGCCTCTTTGTCTCAGCCAAACTCAACAAATAAACACACTACCTTACCCCCAACATGGTACATGATTCCCAGAGATGAATCTCCCTGGCACTGAGGGATTATTACTAAGAACTAGCCAGTGATGCATTTGGAAAAAGACATTGGACAGAAAGGGAAACATTAAGTAAATAAGAGTTTTTATGGCTAAGAGATTTCAAAGTGAGTCATGAGGACATTCCAGATGTTATACCTATGCAGGGTTAAGACAGATTTCACTAATAGCCACAGTAATCAAAGCCTTAAGCAAGAGTGCTCCTGAGGACACTAGGGATATCTGGACACAAGAGGAAAGGCACATAGCCTCATGAAAGCAACATCCCTTCATTGGACCTTATTTGGGAATATATAATAATCTATTTTCCCAATATAACATAGTTATACTCATTTATCATTCCTCTAATAATGATTCTTCTACTCCTTTTATTTGAACTTATAATTCCCAATATATCTATTAAATGTATCTCTCAGAGCTTAAATCTTTTGGATATTTCATATGACAGTTGAGCCCTGAATCCTAGAAGTGTAGTGGCCAACTCCTACTCTCCAATTCTTCTGGCTTGCCCTGGAAAACCATCAAAATGATGATGATGGACAACTCCCATTGCAAAAAAAAGGAGTCTCTACAACTACAAGTAAAAAATTCCTTCCAGCTGCCTCATGACATCTAAGTCCTCTCTCAGCCTCAAGCAATCAGAATGGATATTCCCAAGTCACTCAAGATTGAAGAGTGAACAAACATAAAGGAGAAGCATAACCACAGACCAAAGAGATTTATTGTTATTGTAGTTATCTTATGTTAATGGAAGAATGTGTAACATTGATATTAAAAAACTGGTTGCCAGGGGCTCTGTAGGGAAGTAGAGGAATGAATGGGTGGTAAACAGGACATAATTATGTTTGTGATATTTTTCTGTATGATACTGTAATGACAGACACATAACAGCATGCATTTGTAAAGGTCTATGGAACCGCACAGCACATAGTGTAAACAATAATGTAAACTATAGCCAAGGTTAATAGCAATGCTTCAATATTGGTTCATCAAGTGTAACCAATGTACCACAATAATTTAAGATGTTAATAACAGGAGAAACTGTATGTGTGAGGGTGTGGGTGTTTTATATGGGAATTGCCTATATATTTGGTATAATTTTTCTGTAAATGTATATCTAAAAATTCTGTAAAAAAATAAAATTTATTATTACAAAAAAGTTCCTATAATTCAAATTACAAGGCTAAAACTACTCTCTGGAGAACTTCTGGGAAGATGGAGGATTAGAGAGATGCAAAACTCACATTTCTCCCTGGACAGGCAGAAATGTCCTGGAAAAAATGTTCTAGGGCATAGGACACCAGAGGAAGGTGGGACACCACCCAGAAAAGATAGGGTCAAAGGAAAAAAATCTCCAATGGAAAACTCTCAAAAACATTCTGACTGTATTCAAACTAAGAAGGCTGCCAAAGTCCACTATCTGCTAGTGGACCAAGGAAGTGCATGAAAGGAAATTTAAAGAAAATAAATGAGAGGCTTTTTCAGGCCTTTACAACCTCCCTCCTCAAGTCCCTTGGAAATGGTACTGCAACCCATTACTGGGAAGATGGCTCAGATTTGAACAACTAAATAGGGATAATGCTAAAGATCTAGAACAATTTGAAACAAGAATCTCAGAATGGCAGTAATCCACAGCCTCCCACCAATAAATCCCTAAACAACAAAGAAATTGAGCATCAGAGTAAATTTACCATCATAATCAGATGCCTAGACATCAGCAAAAAATTACAAACCATACTAAGAAAATGGAAGATATGGCCCAAGCAAAGGAATATATCAAAGCCCCAGATGTGACACCATATTTGAGATAACTAATCGAGGTTCATGCAAATCTCCTAAATCAAATCAAGGAGTTGAAACATAATATAGATAATGAGATAAAGGACATCAAGAGGACAAAGGGCAAAGAAAAAAAGAATTTGTAAACCTGAATAGAAAAATAACAGAACTTATGGGAATGAAAGACACAATAGGTGAGATAAAAAACACTTTAGAGTCATAAAAAAGCAGACTAAAAACGATTAAAAAAAGAAAGAATAAGTGATGCAGAAGACAGAACAGCTGAAATTGAAGAGGGAGAACAGAGAGAGAAAAGAATGGGAAAAAAAATGAGCAGGGGCTCAGGTTGTTGAAAGACAGCACAAAGTGTAAAAAACCTACCTGGCATGGGAGTCCCAGAAGGAGAATTGAAGGGAAAAGGGGCAGAAAAGTATTTTGAGGAAATAATGGCAAAAAAAACTTCACAACACTCATGAAAGAAATGAATTTACATGCACAAAAAGCACATCTTTAAAAAGCACAGAATAACTCTCAATAGACCTACTTCTAGACACTTACTACTCAATGTCAAATGCTAAAGATAAAGAGAAAATTCTGAGACTAGCAAAGGAGAAGCAAATAAGCACATACAAGGGATGCCCAGCAAGACAGTAAAAATTTCTCACTAGGAAACATGGATGTAAGAAGACAGTGGTATGATATAATTAGGATACAGAAAGAGAAAAATTTCCAGCCAAGAATTCTTTACCCAACAAAACTGTCTTTCAAATATGAAAGTGAATTTGAAATAGTCACAAATAAACATAAATTAAGAGAATTCATTTAAAAGAATACCTTTGCATAAAGTATTAATGGGAGCCTTACAGTCTGAAAGAAAAAGGAGAAAGAGGCTTGGAGGAGAGTGTAGAAGGCAAGAATAGCAGAAAGGATAACAAAAAGAGTAAAAAGACAGACAAAAATAAGACATGACATATAAAAACCAAAGAAAAAATGGTGGAAAATAATGGTGTAAATAATGCATTTACAAGAGTATCACTGAATGTGAATGGCTTAAACTCCACAATCAAAAGTTATAGACTGATAGAATGGATTAAAAAAACACAAGCCATCCATATGCTGTTTACAAGAGACTCATCTTAGATCCAGGAATACAAGTAGACTGAAAGTGAAAGTTTGGATAAAGATATTCCATGCAAACTATAACCAAAAAGGAGCAGGGGTGTCTATATTAATATTGGACAAAATAGACTTTAAATGAAAATTTTATGAGATGAAGAAGGAAATAATGAGGAATCCATTAAGAAAAAGTAACAGTCATAAATATCTGTGCACCTAACCAGGGTGCCCACAAAATACATGAAGCATATTCAGGCAAAACTGAAGAAATAAAGAGACACCTTAAAATAACAGTTGAAGGCTTCATTAACCACTCATGTATTAGATAGAACAACTAGACAGAAGATCAACAAGGAAACAGAATTTGAACAAAATGATAAATGGGCTAGACCTAACAGACATATACACATTGGTGCACCCAAAATCAGTGGGTTATACATTCTTCGCAAGTGATCATGGATCTTACTCTAGGATAGACCTCATGTTAGGCAATAAAGCAGGTCTTAATAAATATAAAAAGATTGAAATTATACAAAACACCTTCTCAGAGCATAATGAAATGAAGCTGGAACTCAATAGTACATTGGAAATGGTGAAATTCGCAAATATGTGGAGGTTAAACAATCAGTGGATGAAAGAAGAAATTGTAAAAGAAATTGGTAATTATCTTGAAATTAGTAAAAATGAGAAAACAACCTATAAAAACTTATAAATTACAGTAAAGGCAGTGATGTGAGGGAAATTTATAGCCCTTGAATTCCTATATTAGAAAAAGAAGAAAGAACAGAAATAAAAGACATAACTCAATACCTGGAGGAACTAGCAAAAGAACAGCAAACCAACCCCAAAGTAAGCAGAAAGAAAGAAACAAAGATTGCAGTAGAAATAAATGAAATTGAGAACAAAAAAATAGAAAATCAAAAAACAAAAAGCTGGTTCTTTGAGAAGATCAATTAAATTTACAAACCAATAGCTAGACTAACAAAGAAAAAAATGAGAAGATGCAAATAAAATAAAAGCAGAAATGAAAAGGGAGTATGTTATGACTGACCCAGCAGGAATAAAAAGTATCATAAGAAAGTATTATAAGAAACAAAGAATATTATAAGAAACAAATTTGACAACATAGATGAAATGGATAAATTCCTAGAAACACACAAACCACCTACATTGAATCTACAAGAAATACAAGGACTCAACAAAGAAATCACATTTAAAGTTATTGGATCAGTCAACATAAAATTCCCAACAATGAAAAGTCCAGGACCTGGTGCCTACACAGTTGAATTCTACCAAGCTTTTTGAGAAGAATTAATACCAATGTGACTTAAATTCTTCCAAAAAATTGAAGAAGAGGGAAAATTACTCAACATGTTTTATGAAAACAACACACCCTAATACCAAAGTCAAATAAAGATACTACAAGAAAGGAAAATTACAGACCAATCTTTCTAATGAACATAGATGCATGAATTCTCAATGAAACACTTGCAAATAGAATCCAACAGCATATTAAAAGACTTATACAACACAATCAAGTAGGATTTATTCCTGATTTGCAAGGGTGGTTCAACACAAGAAAATCAATTAATGTAATACACCAAACTAACAAACTGAAGGAAAGAAATCACATGATCATCTCTATGGATGCAGAAAATGCATTCAACAAACCCAGCATCTTTTCTTGATAAAAACACTTCGAAAGATAGAACTAGAAGGAAAGGTCCTGAATATGACAAAGAGCATATATGAAAATCCCACAGCCAACATCGTTGTCAAGGGTGAAATTTTGAAAGCTTTCCCTTTATGATCAGGAACAAGACAAGGATGCCCACTTTCACCACTGTTATTCCACATTGTGTGAAAGAAACTAGACAAAAGGTACACCATATTGTTTGACTCCATCTATACAAAAGCATATACAAAAATTAGAAACAGAATAGCAGATATGTACAGCAAGTGAAGTATAGAGAGATTGGGAGGTGATTATTTAAGAGTAGAGAAAACTCTACTCTTAATATTAGAATAATGAAAATGCTCTAATAACAAATGAAAGCTGAATGTACTACTATGAGATTATACCAAATAACATTGATTATACACTTTGAGTGGATTGTATGATTTATTAATAGGTATAAATAAAATTGAATGGTTAAAAGTACTGTTTTTAATTATAAAAAGGCTAAAAACATAAGCAACTCAAAAAATGGGTTTAAATAAGCACGACAGAGTTAATTATCCAATAAGCTCATGAATAAGTGTACAATATTACTAGAAATGAGCAAAATGCATATGAAAACATCATGAGATCAACTGTGCATTACTCAGTCACTGTGTTTCCCTTTGCAAGATGTACATAGTCCAAGATATGTCCTTAGTGTGGTGAAGCAGGAATGCAGGACATGTAGATAAAAACGGCAGAATGGGAAAGTCAAATTCAGTGGTTTTCAAACTATTTTTTCACAAAGACCACTTATATAAGAATCCATTAAATCAATTATAAAATGGTAATAAAATATCACTATTTCTTTCATATGTTTAAATATATTATATTTACTTATGAAATCAATCAAGTAAATATGAGAAACGAAGGGCTACTTCTTTTTTTAATGTCAGCCACTTTATTTTTTTATAATAATTTTTTTAAAAGATACTTAGATTACATAAATGTTACACAAAAATTATAGGGATTCCCATATGCCCCACCTTCCACACCTCCCACAACCTCCCACATAAACATCTTTCATTAGTGTAGCACATCACCTTCAATAGATATACACATCCTGGGGCTTTGCCACTAAGCATGGACAATAGTTCACATTGTA